>JAZGTK010017338.1:0-12317 GCA_036877625.1 Ambastaia sidthimunki
TAAACAAGTAAACTTCATTTAAATTTACTCCATTTACTCCTTTGGTGAGCTGCTGTCACAAATCAACATGTTCTATAAACTAGTTTTCCTTCCCTGGAAAATAAAAGACATGTTCATTAGTTTGAGAATGTCATCAAAAAGTGTGACAACTAGCCCCAATCATACAAAACAATTTCATGGTACGTGTACAATTATATCTAAATAAGTTGGCACAGCAAATGACATAACACTTTAAGATGCAGTAACTTGATAAAATTATTCAATTTAAAATACTAAGTTTGCCCATAATAGTCTGGTAGTAAAATGTATCTTCCGTGTTTTGGAAAATAGCTTCTTTCTTTCCTGTACAACAGATTTTAAATTATTATGAATTATTATTTGCCCCAGGTAATAGCTTCATTTCAGCTGTTGACAGAAATACACTAGTATTAAGTGACCTTCCTAGAGGACGAAAGTTAGGCTATATATTCAATTATGTGGTAAATGGTAGCATTCAAGATCGCTTGCATTCTTCATATGGCCACACACAATGCATGCATCCCTGTGACTCCACCTGTGTAATAAACAGAGATCTGCGATTAGCATCAGGAGTTTAAAACACTGTTAGGGCTTAAGACATCGACAGTAAGGCCATTAAGATCCTTGAAACTGGGGCCAAGTTCAATTTCATATATAAACAATTTTTTTAAGAAAATGAAGTCAAACTGCAGAGAAAATATTACCATTTGGAATTCAGTTCTTAATCGTCCTCCCCTTGGCCCAAGCTCATTAAGGGCTCAAAACCCCTATCTGAATGCATTGCAGGGACTGCGCCCGGCCACAGCACAGATCACACAAGTTTCTTTAAAAGCATGCTAATGTACTCCACTTCCCATGTCCTCATCTGCTTATTAATATTTAAAAAAGAGAACATTATGCAAATTATTCCCAGCTCTAGATTAGATTTGAAGCCTTATAATTTAGACTGAAATATAATTCTGTACATATTAACCATCCACCTAAGGCAAAACAGTGCTATTCTCCACTAGTTTAACCTAATTACCCCACAAACATTAAAACCACATTTCAGATATCTTGAGGGATACTACGAGTTATGACCTGTAAAATTGTTTTATTAAAAGTGTGTGTGTTAGGGGGTGTGATCTTTTTACTCTAAAACCTAATTTGTCTAAAAGATAAATCAATAAAAAATGTCAATAAAATATATCCAATTATATTTCTGAAACAAGGCATTTTCTGAGGCAAATCAGTTGTTTGCTACAAATATTATTTTAAATAAATCTCTTCTACTTATTTTAGTTAATTGCTGTTAATAGAGCTGTTTTAAGTAAAGCTCCTCAGTTCTGTTTTTAGCTTTGTCACAATTAGCCGTCCCACAATGACTCTGAAGTTTATGTTCCCTGAAATTCACAATTGGAGCTGCAGAGCAATTTTAGGCTCTTTTTCTAGTCCCTAAATAATCCATATACACTGTTCTGCATAACTGAGCATTTGAGTTGTGAGCCTGCCTTGTAGTCAGACCAGCTTGCCTTTTTGTATACACGTGGAATGTTCAGCTGGTTGCCTTGGGAACTGGAATGCAGAATTTTGTGGTCCTCTTAGCAAACGTGTCGCCCCTGGCGCTCCCTCTTAATGCTCAGTCATTTCCCATCATGCTCCTTGTTTTTAAGGTCCGCTTTGAAAAGCCATCCTGATCACAGAAGCACACAAACCTATATATAGGGAAAAATTAAATCTGTTCTTTCAATAGTGCTCCGATAATTTGGTCTTTTCACTAAAGATTAGGAAACAAGTTTATTTCTTTGCTACAAAATATAGAAAATGTTCTTGTTCATAGGTCAGTAAATCTGATCAGGGAATTGTCTACCGTTCTCATTTATCCAGACAATTCAGATTCAATCCAAATTGAAGTTTTGTTTTCATGATGTGCATCTGGGGTGTATCAATTGGGAAAAGGTTGGGAAAAAGAATTAGAGCTTAAATGAAACTGCTGTTCCGTCTACGTTCTACATGATGAGAGAGACTGAATATTCCACTGTTTAACAGAATTCATAACATGGCAACATAAAAATCACCCCTGTGTTTCTCTCTGTTCTCCACCATGTCTTTGCTCACTCTCGCTGTTATACAGGTATCCAAAAATACAGATCTTTACAGACATCACCATTGTGTTGAACTGCCACTTCTGGCAGTAACTCGACGGACATGTTCCAGTCCAGATCTATCATCCAGCCGGCTTTCAAACCCTCATCCATCAGCGTACCGGAGCACCAGCGGACCCCTGCCTGATCCCATCATATCAAACTTCTGAAAGCCTCAGATGGTGTTGTAGCTGAACAGTGAGTGAAGGGTAGATTCAATGTTTTAAGATGTGTATTGACGTATTGTTTATGACTCTAGGGTGTTTTTTGACACAGCCGGGGCAAGAACATCTTTAAACTCATAATTCTTTTCTAATTCTTTGTGTGTATGTCTGTGTGATGCGGAGAGTGAAAAATGATATCAGGATGTCAGTTCTGTTTTTTTTCACAGGTGCTAATCACAAACCAGACTGTCTGCTTTGAGCACCAAGTTAAGCTTCAGCCTCTAGTCAAATCCAATTAAACTTGAAGTCTATGAAAAATGGTTTTAAAAACGTTTGCAAAGTAGCTCCGTGTGCTTCAGAAAAATACCTTATTTACAACTGATATTACAGTAAGGCAAAATCTTACAGTACAAAAGTAAAATCTCATTAAAAGTGGGGGTTCACAGTAGAGGTTTGTCTTTCTAACAGCAACTTTTTATCTCTCTAATCTGAAACCAAAAATAAATGTGTTCTCATAAAGGATTTACATTATTTTTTTATAATCTCTGCTTATTTTAGTTAATTGCTGTTCTTGTCAAATCCAATTAAATTGACATTCTACGAAAAAGTTATGAAATGTTAGAAAAGTTAGAAAGTACTTTTGTACCTGCAAACACACTGCTATTGAAGTGACATGCCTCTGATGCTGTAAATGAACATCCATAACAGGCAAACCCTTGTATTAGCACAGTGGATGATTGACAGGTGAGTGGGCGGTCCTTACTGGTGTACAGAATGCATCAGAATGTATTAGCGTTTACACCACAAATGCAATCAGATCACAAAGCATTTTGGACCCGTAAATCTGTATTTAGCACCGCTCACTTGTGATTGGATCACGCCAGACATTTAATACCAGGTGTGAATGGGTTCAGAGGGAGGAAGAGAGATTAATCTCTTCTGAAGTGAACTGCCAAGTTTAATCCATCAAGTAAATAAATTTAAGTATAAATTAAATTATAGAGAGCAAAACATAATCCTCTATTCTGCTTTGTCATTAAAAAAAAGAAACAACCAACATGCTTTTAAATATTAATTTAAAAAACTGATTAGTGTTTAAATTATGAGACCGTGTTTGAGTTTTAATAACAGTTTTAAATGAGTCTAACTTTATCAGCTAGGCATTAGCTTTCTAATACTTAGACTTCAATCTTCAAATCAATTTAGACCGATGCATGGAGACCTGGCACCCCATTTTGAGAGGCTGGGCCAGGACCTCAGCTGGGTTTTCGACTCTGTTCTTTGAGCCTCGGGGCTCTTAATCTGTTGTTATAGATTTTTAGTCTCTTAATTAAAATGTTCAAGAGCCTGGCTTTGAGGCCTAAAGTTAATGAACAGAGTTGCTGGAGGTCTCTACAATATGAAAAGAATTGACCAGGCAAGTAGTAAATTAACCGCTGTTGTCCATAAGGACCAGATTTAAATCCTAGGTATGGTTTTCCAGAACAGGATTCCAGCATGACAACATTCCACCATTCAGCTTGGCATCTTTTAGCATTAAAAGCGCTTGTTGTTTCCATCCTCTTTTCTGTCTGTAAAAAAAAGCAGACATACTGTGATATCCATACAGTATGTGTTAGTATATGCTGCACATCATAATCAGCTCTTTCTTGTTACACCGCCATGCAAGTTGCATTGTGGAGCAAGACTTTAGTTTATAGAGCTGTTGGCTATGAGCTCCACAACACAGCTGAGTGTTTGTCCTTGAGTTAAAAATCAGTTCTTGGCCCTGATAATGGAAACTGGATGTGTTTTCTGCACTCTATAGATATTAGGTCACAATCCTGTTTTTTTAGCCTACTTAATGGTTTCATTCACCTTCCATTGTCATTATCGCTAAACCGCAGTCATATTTGGTTTGTTTGACATTTTAGATGAACGTTGGCACCCGGTCAGGATGCGCTGACTCATGATTTTCATTAGAGACAAGCTCCTCTCAGAGGCTGGCATCATGCCTGGCAGTGAACTGTCAGAATGGTAAGTGACCATTCTTAAGATTCCTTCTCTTTAGAAGATGCTGCATGAATACAGAGAGAAAGTCATCATACTCTCTTGAAAGAGCTGCACTCAGCAGAAATAAGTGGCATTCCTGTGCCTGCTAGATTTATTGTAGCATACCCAATAGTATGAAGCGTTAAAGCTGAAATGCATGTTTTCTGAGCCACTATTGTCAAACGGAATTTCAAAAATAACATTCCACCTGTCTGCTATTCGTTTGGTAGACGGATAGTCCCTAGACTCATGCCATTGGTCAGTGTTGCAATGTTGGGCTACATAAGGATGCGCAAACGAACTTGGCGATGATAAAAGGGTCACAAAGTCACACTGTTTACATTTTTAACACAAAAAACAACCTTCAAATTGCTTATTTCCAGATTGAAATAAAGATTAAATAATAATTGCATATTTTCTTCACAAAAAGTAGCTTTACAAGCAAACAAATGGGCGACGGGAGGTAAGGTGTGGAGGTGTGGAAATAGGGAGAAAATTGGCAGTGCGGAAAGAAAACACAAAACCTTCAACATCTTGTTGAACGCTAATGGGATTTTCTCCTTCCTTTTTTGTATCACACGCCATTGTTTTACACTGACAAATATTGTTTGCATAGGAAAGTGTTTGATTAATGAAGTTTTTCCTGTGTATGTCACGGCTCCCTTGGCGCTCTGTAAAATTGATGGGTAAAGAATCTGAACTGACAAAGAGGCATTTACTGCAGCCCGCTTTCTGTGCAAAATACCAACAGGAGCCGTTTAAAGTGCTGTTTATGCTTCTGGAGCGCGTTTTTGATTAGTAGGCGCAAAGTTATGGCCATAAGTTATGTCAGCGGCAACATCAGCTTACATGAGTGAATAGCACGCATGGGGTCCTCGCACGGATGAAAAAGACATCCGTTACGAAAATCGCAACCTCTAATTAAAACCCCCCAGCTGGGTTCACGGTGCTCGTCTGGGCTTGTCTGAGGGAGAAGGAGAGAAAGAGAGACAGAAAGAGAGAGAAAGTGCTGCACAGCATATTGTGCGAATACTCTATAAAGGGAATCGCTGACGCTAGTACAAACCAAGGGAAGCTTTTGGTATGACCCTAGCCCCCATAGCACTGTATTACAGAGTTGAGGTGGGGGGGGTTGGAATAGGACAGGTGGCTGCTGGACATAATTCACAGTGTCATACACCGGATTGCTGAAATCATCACTGCTGCTATGCTTTATCCTCTGGGGCAATGTCTGGACAGCTGAGGAGGTGAGCTTCAAATGTCACAGTTTAGCAGCTCCCAATTCCTGAGCCTCAGACCAGACTCAAATCTTACACTGGTTGAGCCATCTGCAGATTGTGTCAGGAACACCTTTAGCATCGAAGCGTGAACTTAGAAGAACATGAAATATACGTGACGGATGTCAGGAAGGTGTCTGGTCTTGTCGATCTGCATATTGGCTGGCAGTTTAGCATTCTCTCACTCAAATTTTTATGCTAATGTGACCCTTTCGCTGGGCTTTTCTAGCCAAATACCAGCCTGGGACTTGGTGGGTCAGAGCAGCTCTGTTAGCACGGATCAAAATATAAAAACACAATGGAATTGATTTGTATTTGTGAGCCCATTGGCCCGAGGGGCTTGTTGTGACTTTTCTGGCGTTGTCCAATCGTGCTGCTGTTTGTTATGCACATGTAAACACGAGCACTCTCTGTCGGCATTTGAAATTTGGATAAATATTTGCGTTTGATAACATTTGGACAGCATGTTTCGGTATTCAAATCACTCAGTTGTGCTAGAGCATGTGACGGGGATAACAATAATTTCTATTTGCAAACACATGCACACTTTCACGTAGGCACAGACAAGTTAGCGAGGGCTCCAAAATAGTGGACCGAGAGATGATACCAGAGCAGTTGAAAAGCCCACCATGGTGCTGGCATGGCCCGGTTCCCCCTGGTGCCCCCCCTCTAGTTTCCAGTCAATTCACGGGGCTCTCTGAAAGGCCAAAAGAGGGGCTTCTCAAGGCCAGTTCCAGCCTCCCGCAAAAGGCCACTCAGCTGACATTTCACACCCGCTCAAATGATTCATGGCAAAAGCAGCGGTCGGCCTTGTAGTGGATCCCTGCTGATATTTCATTTTTTCATAAAGGTGAGGCATTATGAAGATTTTTTTTCTCTTTCTTTCCATCGCTCATTGTGCCAACCTAGAAGCTGTTTGTTCTCTTGTTTTCTGGGAAGGAGCTGTGGAGGGCAGCAGCCACTTTGGCATTCTTCATAAATACCTCAACAGATTTTGATATTTCGTCATGACTTTAGCTGCATATGACATTTCAGCTCTCATCCAATATTGGTGCATTTTGACTTTATGGCTGCAATTCCACTCATCATTATTCAGATGGATGCTTTATTCCTTCAGCCATCATCTGAGCAGTTATTAAAGACAATTCAATTCACATTTATTTGTATAGAGCTTTTCATGATACATATCATTTCAAAGCTGCTTTGAAAATTGTACATTGTCAGACAAGTTTGTTGCAAGATGATGTAAGATGATATTGATCATGCAGCTGGTTAATATTGTGTTTGCATCTAAGCAGAAATAATGATCATCAGTTTTCACAAACGTGCAACTGCAAATGAAATGCATGGAAAAAGACATTTGAATGTGTTGATTATATAGATACATATTCTAAGAGAAATCCGGTAAAATTTGAATAATCCAGTTAGTGTTTTGACATGAACCCAGCTTTTATACTTTGTGTCAATCCCTCTGCAAGCCTCTCTGTGTGACTTTCGATTTTAACCGTCGATGCAAATGTAGCCACTGTTAATCCTCTTTGCAGGACATTTGTCAGGGAAAGACCCGGGCCAATAGCCTCATTCCCTTCCATTCTCACTGTTATCAATCTAATGACATGATATTCATACTGAGCAAACTGGCCGTTTTTTTCCCTTCCCATCTCGCGTCGAGTGCCTGAAAGAGGATCAACACAAGCAGACATCAATAGTCAATAAGCTCCTGCGAGAATAAAGATGCTGTCATGACGACCTTCAGGATTTATCCAAGGACACCAGATGTGTGAGCACATGTTGTCTTTACACTATCATATAACAGCAGCTGCCGCAAAGGATCATGGGATTGTAGAGAGTGTATAAAGTCAGAAAGGAGAGTAAGATGTGTTAAGTGAGTGAGCTGTGTACACTGCACACTTTTCACATATTTATTTAAACATGGCCTATCTTATACAATACAGTTGTCTGTATTTTTTGCGTGTGTGCGCATGTCAAAAATACATTTTCTACATGACAAATTGATTTGTCAAACAAAAATGTGTATGAAAAAAAATTGCCAATGTACAAAACCAGTAATTTCATTGGCAAAAAACTGAATAAATAAAAGTTGTGTAAAAATTAATCTTAATAATAAACTTTCTATCTGGTTTATCAAAATGTGAGTAATGTGGAATGGGATTTTGCATTGGTAAATTGTTTCTCATTTATGTTGATATTTCTATTCATGTCTATTTCTATTTATTTTACCTTAATATGGGGTAATTATTTTTGAGAAACACTTGAGTTGATAACAGACACCCTGAAATTTATTTAGGCATATTAATTTTACTCTCACTTACTCTCAGTTTGACTAGAGAATAATTTAAATAAAAAGTGGCACAGCTTTCTTCACTTTCCCCTTCAAACAACTTCACAAGTGTGTGTGTGTGTGTGTGTGTGTGTGTGTGTGTGTGTGTGTGTGTGGTTAAAGGCTATGCACTTCCTTTCAATATTACATGCCGTATGACCAGTGATGCCACAGCCTTTGCAGACACTACTGGATTTGTAAATGCCTGGAGTGATTGACGGGTGTATTGCATGGAACATTCTAAAACAGATCCTTTTAATGGGACTCTTCCAAACAGTCTGTCAGTCTTCAAGAAAATCCACAGGACTGTTTTAAAATTACGTTCATTTGAGCACGTCTGTGGGTTTAAGCTGGTGTGGTGGCTAATCTCCAGGCAGCTGCCGGTAACTGCCCTGTTGCAGAGTGACGTAAAGTAAGGAACAGATCAGGAATGGAGAATTTACACCAAATCCTGCTTTACAAAGGCCACACAGCGAGAGAGAGGCCCAAAAGTAGCTTTAGCTGGGATTGAATTTCCACGCGACGTATTCTCACGAAAGCAGCACCCCGCAGAAGACAAATCGAGGGCAAACAAAGACAGAAAAACAAAAACGTTCAATATTATCACCCACACAAACAGCTCTGGCAAGAACGGAAATGTTAACACAATAAACCAGTGTAAGCAAACAGCATTTTACAAACACAATACCTGACAGCATACTGCTCCATTACTCATTGAATGAGTTCATTGTGGGGCATTTATTTATTTATTTACTCATAGTGGTGGGGGACTAATTAGACGATCCATTGGACTAAATGAATCAGGATTGGGGGTTGGTTGGCAGGCAATGTTTCAAGTTCATAATCCCTAACAGTATCTATGAAAGCAAAAAAATACATTTTCCAAGGCTCTTTATTAATGTAGCCTGGCACCCAAATGTTGCTTTAAAAAACTACTAAAAGTGAAAATTACAAAATGCCAGCAAACCATTATATCAAATTATTAAATCTCTACCATTTTTTAACATCTCCTATGGCCATGCCCATTGAGAGAGAATTTTGAAACTTGTGAAAATTAAGGACAAACAGTGTATCACAATGACTAAAATTCAACACAAAGATTTTTCTTAGAGCACAGGGAGGGGAGAAAAAAAGTAGTGCCCTTTCTCCAAGCTCTCATTTTTATTTTTTGAGTTGGAGTGGGATGTTTGGCTTAATCTTTGCCTTATTTGACCACAAAATAAAAACCATTCCCATATGAGGTTCATATTCCCATATGACAATCAGGTGCTATTGTGCTTTTGGCAAACTTTGGTTCTTTTTAAGAAAAGAAAAAAAACTTTTAGCTAAACTCTAACTTAAAACATCGATCAGAAAGATCTCATGCCCCCACCAAACCCACCCACAACAAAACAAATCAAAGTTATAAAGTGGTGAAATTATTTTATCAAACTACTTCAGAGAGAAAGAAGAAAAATCAGGCCAGAAATGTGTATGGCCTAACATTCCCCACAACATCAATATCTATTCTACCCGCTCACCTAACAGCACAAATTTTATAAACTACCTGCACAGGAGCACAGCTGCTAACAATCATCACTGGAGCAATCTGATTGGTGCAGAAAAGGAGGCGTGTCAAAAGTTCATGTTTGCATGAGGTTTATCAGGCCCCCAACCGCTTGAAACGCATTACTGCTCTTAATGCTAATCTGATTTTTGTTGTGAAACAATGTGGTAATTAATTGAATGGTTAGGAAGTCAATTGTAAGGCAACTGTGTTCTCATTAGTCAATTGTGTTTTTGTATATACTGTGTATATGCAGGGCTGCTGCAAATAGCATATTTAAGTCTTTTTATTTTCACATTGTACAGCATTTTTACAATTATGGGTTAATCACCTTCCGTTTTGTCCTCCCATATTTTCACTTTAAATCACATGCAATACTATTTACTTGGGTGTTTTCATTTCAGCATAAATATGAAAAATAAATATAAAAAGCTATGACAGCCCACCCTAATATCGTGTGTTGCCAACTGCAATACATAAATGTGGATCATTTTAAAAGTACTAATTGGTCTCTTTGAAATAAATCATTTCTGTGATCAATAAAACTATATTATACACAATATTTTCTGCACTGTGGGTCTCTGGTGGATCCCACCACCAGTCAAGAAAATGTGTGGTTAGGTAGTGATGGCTTCATAATAGAGATCAACAGCTCTCTCTTCTCACTCCTACACTGCATAAAAGCAGGGCTCTGAAGACAGCCACCATTGTGGCTCAGGAGCATTAAAAATGACGCCCGGTGAGGTTCTAAAATTTAAACCCGTAAATGTGTCTTTTACAAAGACAAATCATGTTCTGTTTGTGAGGCTTCAATGGTGAAGACATATCAGGTTTAAATGTCTACTGTAGACAAGGCTCATTAGATTCCTCTCTTTAATGTGAAGTGCTTCTCAAGGAGAAGGAAACTAGAAAATGTCATAGGAATAATTTCATAAGAATCTGCACAAAATCTGTGAATCAAAAAGACGAATGTGCATCCCAAATTTGAATGAAATGTAACTCAACTGAATGCCAAACGTAGTAGCTAATTGTGATTATAGATGAAAGCAGGTATTGGAAATAGAGGACAGGGCATTTTTATTTCCAGTTTAACTAGATATGCCTTGACAGACTCAATGGAGATCCCTAAAGTGGCACTTTCGCACCAACAGGCTATCTGTGTATGTGTGTGTGTGTGAGCGAGTGTAAGTGTGCTCATTTGAGGTCTCTTTAGATGTAGAAATTCCCTCTCTTTCTAAATAATATATTTAGAGCATCTGTCTGGTGTTCTAAGGGACGGATTGATCAGGCAGAGAGACGAAAAAGGTGGTGGTGGTGGGGGGGTTAGACGAAAGGAAGCTTTCACTGTCTCGAGCACATGTAGCCGTCTAACTCCCACAGACTCTCTCTCTCTCTGCCATGTTTTTCTGTTCTCCGTTAAGCCTGGAGGGTAGAGGAGGCGACTTATCCTGTCTTTGTGGCAAACTGACAAACAATCTGTATCTAATTACCACCACAATCCTCTGACATGTATTATTAGTACTGTGCGTTCTGACAGAAACGACGTTAAAGCACAATGCGTTATGACTTCTAAGAGAAAAATATCATCCTCACCAGAAAACATCAAAGCAGAACAAACCGATCCTGTTGTAACCATTTTCTTCCTATATTACAATGTGCAGAGAAAACCTTCAAGTTAATCATAAATACCAGTTATTTTAGCCACGACAGGTGCCGCCCACATATCACTGCACAGTTTAGCTACAATCTCCTACAAGGGCTTTTAGTTGGACCCACTTTGGCTGCCGTGTAGTTTTGAAATGCGCACATAAATAAAGTGTTCAAACTCACAATAATGCCTTTAGTGTTCAGGCTGAGAATTTTCGATTCAATCACGTCTTGAATATTAGTCGCAACAGAAAATTGCCAGTGACCGACTAATGGCTTTTCCTCATCAAAATTCTGCACAATCCTCACCATGTAACAATGACAAATATCACAGCTCAGACGCATTGACATCTGTTCTACTGATGCTGAAACAGTGCTACCCATCACTGACACTTCCTCCTTTGACTTGCTCGTCAAAAGATTTGTTGCCATGGCAATAGAGAACTCCACCACTTATGGGATGTTTTGGAAATGATGTTTTTTTTTACACAACATGCTGTATATCTGTACTGTGTGTTCATGGTAAATTGTAGGCTCACAAGCTAAAATATTACTGCTAAACACAAGCTACACTGCCATCTAATGGAGTTGGTGTACCTTTAAAAGGCAATCCTACAAGTTCAGAAACTTTAAGCTTCGTGTCTGCGTTAATGTATTGGTAAAGCAAAAGTAGGTTGTCGGGACAAACTAGAAAACATGTCAAACAAGCAAATTGATCTAGATAAGCTATAACCTTCCTAGCTTGTGTGTAACATCATACCTGTTAAACAGCATCATTTGAGCCGTCACCTCTCACACCTCACTCACAAATCTCTCTGCCAACAAGCACACGGACGTGGGAGTCTGCGTTAATGAAACAAGGTAATGAGCTATGCTAGAGCAAACGCTACGTTGTGTTGTCCTGGACTTCAACCTTGCGGTTATGGTCGCTGCCAAACATGAAAAGCAATCATGCTTGTTAGATGCAGTAAGATCTAATACAGCAGCCTTTGCCAGACACATTCTGGGTTGTGATATTCAATTAAAACGCTGAAAAAATATTATGATTAGGTTGACTTGAAATTGAGTACCGGCCAACGTGGGTTGCATAAATGAGTCTTGCAGAATTGTGATGCAACCATGTGACTAAATATTACGGTATCATCATTCACCTACGTTTCCTGACTGTCG
>JAZGTK010017339.1:0-12317 GCA_036877625.1 Ambastaia sidthimunki
TTGTTTTTCCCAGAATGCCGCACGGCCATGCCTGCGGATATTGTGTTCCTGGTGGATGATTCCTGGTCAGTGGGCCCATCCAGCTTCCAGCAGATCAAAGAGTTCATAGCAGACATCATCCGAGCTTTCCGGGGCAGTGTGATAGGACAGGAGGGCATTCGCTTTGGAGTGACCGTCTATTCGGACGTTCCCAGGTACTCACAAACACACAGCAGTGTCTCTGTGAGGGTGTATATGGATTTTGTGTATTACAAATGAGCAGATACCATTGAGATTATATATAAACTGTAAAAATGCCCCATATGGGTGTAAACAGCCGGCTGTGTCCCTGCAGGATGCGTATAGCTCTGACGGATTACTCTACTATGGAGGAAGTGCTCAGGGCCGTGGAGGATGTGCCGTATGAAGGAGGAAACAGCCGTACTGGTCTGGCATTGGAATTTCTCGTAGAATCTGTCTTCAGTTCCTCAATCGTCAGAGACAATGCCCCAAAGGTGTGACACTTATGTATCCATGTCATGTATCAAAGGTTTTATGATTGTCATATATGTTCAGTCTAACTCTAAAGTAATCCAAGGCCTATCTAGCATTGGTTAGTAAACAGCAAGACCAATAAGTCAAATGAGAGGCTGGAATATGTCCAGCGGGCAATACTAGTTAAGTGGTCAGCCAATCAGAATCGGATATTTCAGAGTCATGCAATAAACTGTTACAGAGTCAAATCCATTGCTTGCTTATTATTAATGTCTGTAAATGAATAATACTAACAGTTTAAACTAGCTTAAGGTGACTGGCGTAACACCAACGCTTAACTAGTCTGAGAGACCACCTAGATCTTCTTACATAAACCAGCTAAACCCACCAGCCACCTTAGCCTGCCTGAAAAAAGTGTCAAAATGCCATTAAAAGATTTGATTCCCAAACTAAACATCCTGGCACATATTCACAGCAGAGTGTTCCAAATATATCTCGGCGAGCTGCACTTCCAATCAATCCGTGGATTCTGGACGTCATGTCCTGGCTGCAGTGCACAAGCTCCGCACCGCAGCGTCCCACCCATCCTAATTTTGGGCTTGATTAGGATTCTAAAGCACACACAGCTGCCGTACTGACGCGGAGCACCTGGTGTTGAGCGCCAGCGTGTGTTCGCAACGAACTGCGGAGATTTCACCTTTTATTAAAACTCGCGTCACACACTCGCCCTGTAATGGCGAATTAGTGTCGGGTGCGTATAGCAGGTGAACTTTAGGTGAACCGAAGAAGACGTCGCTTTCCACTGAATAATCATTCGCGAGTGACTTTGCAGGTTTGGATCCACTGCAGATGGGGAATTATAAAGTCAATGAGATGATAATTCATGCTGTGTGCTTTCAAGGGCATCAGTATCACCGTGATGGTTTTAATGGCAGATTGAGTAGCTTAAAATTACACTTGTAAATAAATTCTTAGTCAATGAGACATACACGCTTTTATGCATTTATGCACCACAGAATTCTGCAAGACTTTTTGACAGCCTGCAGCGATTTTATAGACATTTCTGACCCATTTTAAGAGGTTTTCAGTATGCACTAGAACTGTACATGCATGCTGGACTATAAACCTGTGTTTTCCTGTTTACAGATTGCTGTTCTGATCACTAACGGCCAATCGGATGATCCGGTTGATGGTCCGGCTAAAGCAGTAACAGACAGTGGGATTTCCCTGTTTGCTGTGGGTGAGTCATCAGCCCTCACACTGGTTGTGCTTTTCTGTTTCTATGACTGTATAGGTGTGTGTGTGTGTGTGTTTTAATCCTCACAAGGATGATAAAAGTCACACAGCTACATTGTGGGTACTAGCCAGCGTTCTCCTGAAAGGGAAATTAATTAATAACCTAATACATTTACATTTATTCATTTGGCAGACGCTTTTATCCAAAGCAATTACAGTGAATTCAAGGTAGACATTTTTATCAGTACTTGTGTTCCCTGGGATCGACCCACAACCTAAGTAAGCACCTGCCCAGTTGAGCTACAGGTGCTTACTTAAAATGTAAAAGGGTTAGGTTTGGGGTGAGGGGATATAATATACAGTTTATGCAGTATTAAATCATCATGTCTTTGAAAAGTCCCCACAAAGCTTGGAAACCTAATACTGATACTGTTGAATGCGCCAAGACATAAACTCTGTGTATGTTTGTGTGTGCATCAGTCGTGTTTCCTTAACTTTCTCACATTCTTTCCGTTTTGACGCCCAGAGTGCTAAAATAATTACGGCTCATTACCCGGTGGCCGACTAATTGCTGTAATTTTTCATCAAGCTCATTCGTTCTTGCCCCCTCAACACACAGACACTGTGTCCTGCCTTTCTCATCAGTTTTCCCATAGACATGAGAATAAATCAGCTCATCTGACACATCTATGAGACGTGTGTACAGCGGGCCACAATGTTCTCCAATCATCACTCTCTGTGTCACATCTACATATGATACACTGTCTGATAACACTGTAGACAGAGGCCTTGTTGAGCTGTGACTTCTGGAGGGGCCTTATGGACCTCCATGGTGTGTTTTCAAAAAAATAGAGCATGCCGAGGCTGTGGCACAGTGGTTAATAAATGTGCTCCAGAAACTTCAAGTTGTGGTTCTTATATGGGTGTTACAGGTTTGAGTCTGGCTTGCAACACCCTTCACACCTTTTTCCCTGGAAACTGTCTGACTATCTATATTCCCTATAGGTTCTTGTTTACACATCATAAATATAAATTAACATAACATAGATATTTATATTTCATAATTAAATTAATATATATGATTCATATTTTTAATAGTAGCCTTTACATAATTGAGTACATGCTAGAGATCATTTGTAGTCAGAGAGGAACAAGCAGTAGAGTTATATAAAAAGACATGCTACATATCTGTTAAAAGATATATAATAGTCAATAATACAGTTTAGTGGTCAGTATGCATTTTACAAAATACTTGAAAGCAGGGTGCCGCAACTGACCAATCATACGCGAGTATTCCAAGAAGTCATGTAGTACATAATGATCACACTTTGAATCAGCTACTCTGTGTCCTCAACACTGAACAATGTTTACTCTGTTCCTAAGGGGTGAGAGACGCTGATATGTCAGAGTTGAGGAAGATCGTAACAGAACCTCATGAGGAACATCTGATGATCAGCCCAGATTTTTTCTTCCTCGAGAACCTGCTTCCCAAACTCTCCCGTCGCATCTGCTTCACGGCTTCAGAGCCTCCCCGACCCATCAAACAAACTCCACCAGGTAGAACTTCCACTATCTCTCTGTCTGTCCATCCGTCCATCCATCCATGTCTGTTCAATGTACTTCTTTTTGTTTGTTTTTCCTCTCTATCATGCCTGTCTGTGTGTGTAGAGGTGGAGAGGATCGTAGGTCCTAAAGATCTGCAGGTGAGCGAGTTGAGTTACAACTCTCTGCAGCTGACCTGGAGTCAGGCCACGGGAGATGTGACCGGCCACAGGCTGCTCATCAGCCCTGTTTCTCCAAAGGGCCATCTGCTCCCAGCACAGCAGAGACAGGTGAGATGCAGTCGCCCGTGCACACACACACCACATGAAGCAGATGGAATGAAACACGTGGACAAGTTTGTATTTGTGTGTGTTTGTAACATTAAATATTAAATATCTTTCTCTCTGTCTTAGATTGATTTGAAAGGAGATGTTGGCAGTACCGTGGTGACAGGTCTGAGTCCAAAAACAGAGTACTCTCTTACCGTATATGCCATCTATCCTGGACGCATCGGGGAATCGGCCACTATCGTCATAGAAACAAGTGCGTGCCTCTAAATATAATAAACCACATTAAAAGGCTTTCATCCATATTTAAATCATAGGGCAGACCGGGGCTTGTTGTCACACTTATTACTCCAGTGAGCCAACATCTTCAACAGCTTCAGAAATACTGTTGAATGTTAATGCTAAGATACAGAAAGTGTCCCCATAAAACATGTTTACATTGTTATACACATTTGTATCCTCGTTTAAACCCACACACTATAAAAGGTAACATAAAAAAGTCAAACCACTATTCAGATTAACAAATATTCTATACATTTATAACATTTATCACATATTATCTTAAAAATACACTTATCGTGAGAGCACAGTTCAACTTTTCATTTATTAACTTTTCATTATTAATCTACCTTCATTTTATGGTAACCCTGAATGTATGATTTTGTGGGATCAACATATAGCTCATGTGACAACTAGCCCCGGTCTTCCTGTCCTGTATACTGTACACCTTTTGTGAATACACTACTGTACACAAACTTAGAGGTGTGTGTGTCATGTATACTGCACATGTTGAGATACTAAATTCTGTGTTTTAGCTCCTGTTCCGCCGGTCCCAAACTTCCGTGTTATTGAGGAAGGTCTGTTCTCTCTGCGTCTGGGATGGACGCCTCCACTGGGAAAAACAGATGGATATAAAATCTACATTCCAAGAAGTGATAAAAACACACATTTTCAGATGATCGTCACACTTTTAGCAGATGTGTTGACATACATGTATGGCTGTGAATGTAAGAGGTTATTTGATGGTGTTAAATGTTCACCCCAGCGGACAGACCCGGCCTCATTTATGAACAGACACTGAAGGGCGACGTCTCCTCTCATGTGATTGATGCCTTAGAAGAAGATAAAGACTACACGACCAGCATCTACGGCATCTACCCTGAGGGACTCAGTGAGCCTGTGTCTGTCACTGGAAGAACCTGTAAGATTCTTTCTGCTTTTTGTCTGAAACTATCCTTTAAAAAAATCTACAGTAGGTAATATTGTACATTGATGATATCATGTAGTAACACAATGAACTTTGAATGACTGAATAAAATTGAATGGTTATATATTTGCATTGTATCACAGAATGTTGATTTATCCTGTTTTGTTTGTAAATAGCATTATTTAAACTTAATTATAATTAATCATAATTAAACAATTTGCCTTGACTTTATAAATATTGTTCTTCTATCTTACTGCATTTGCCACAAGATGGCGGTATAATCTTCATGAATAAACCTAAACGCATAATATGACGTTTTCATATTCTACATTGTGTTCAAACTTAAGTGCAATGAAACATTTATCATTATTTTACTGTATTATTATAACACCATTTGCACTCTGTGTTGCAGTGAAACTGGTACCAGTTAAGCAACTGCTGGTGCAGAACGCCACTACAGACACGGTCCAGGCCCGTTGGACATCTGTCAGAGGAGCCACAGGATACAGACTCACCTGGTCATCTCCAGGTAACCAGCACTAACTAACATCAAATCTTCCCTGCACACTTCTGAATTTATAAAGCCTATATATATATATACACATATCTATACATATATATGTATATATACATACTGTATATATACATATATGTATATCTATCTATTTATCTGTCTATATATAAACACACACACAAACACACACACATATATATCTATACGTATATGTATGTGTAAATGTACATATACATTTATAGTCTATATACACACATGTATCTATATAGTATCTATAGTGCATAAGTGTACTTAAAGTACGTTTATTGAAGTATATTGAGTGAGTAGGGCATAAGACAAAAGATAGACGCCATATTTTTCTAGAAGCTTGGCAAACCTGTTTAACATTGTTTTGTAAACTGTCCTAATACAGACGTGTATTCACATCTTCCTGTTTTCTGCAGACGGCCACATAGAAAATGTGAACCTGGGGGACAGCTTTAATTTCTATATGGTGCAGGGTTTACATGCTGGCACTGAGTACACAGTAACCATCAACCCTATCTTTGTGGACATTGAAGGTCCTGTGACCACTGCCAAAGCTAAGACATGTAAGTCCCACACATACAATGCAAAGATGTCTTCTTGTGTTCCAGAAGGCCCCTATGGAACATCTGATGATTCTAATAAACCTATATATATATATGTATGTTCTTTATGACGCCACATATAGTAAAGTTCATGCTCTCTCTCTCTCTCTCAGTGGAAAGCAGTGCAGTACAGACCCTGAGGGCCACCGCAGTGAGCACAAGCAGCGCTGTAACCTCATGGAACTCTGTGCCTGGAGCCACAGGCTATAGACTGGCTTGGGGCCCCACAGCAGGTACCTCAATAAACACCTTCACTGGTTCCATTTCATCCATTCCATTTATTTCTTCTGTTTTTGTCACCTTTTCTCCAATTCCACTACAGTCTGGTTCTTTGTCACTACTTTCATTCTCTCCCTCTTTTGGTTTCTCTGATTTATGGTCCCTTTCTCACAGAAGCGACGGCTTGGTGACAACGTAAGGTGTCTCTGTGCGGCCTCGTGACTCATGCCTTTAACTTTAGCTGTGCGTTTAGGAGAATTTATGTGTGTGTGTTTGAGAGAGAGAGCAAAAGACTGTGTGTGAGAAATGAATTGATATAACCTTGGAGGCCCTCCAAAAGAAGTCTTTGAAAGTTACTCTTTTCTGTCACCATAATGGGATCCGGCCCGGGCCCCCGTATTAAAAGCGTTCTGATGAAGGGGGCTTCTGTGACTCATAGCACGCTCTGACAGATCCGTATAGATGACTTTGAGGCAGAGTTTGAAGTTGAGAAATGAGAGAGAAACTGAGGGCAAGAGAGGGAAAATGAGGTAGAGGGAGGGGCTTAGGTGGATGATGAAGTCAGATGAAAGATCAGAGACAGAACAGGTTACCTGGCATCCCTTAATTGGGTCTATTTATATACATAGTACATACAGTTGGAGGACGCATTCAAAATACTGTTTGGGATTCTAATTTAAAGCTGCAATCTATGACTTCTTTTGATTAAAAATAAACTAAACTCAGTTCAACTCAAGTACAAAACAGATCAGTGTTCAAATCTGTCTCCTTGCCTGAATCGCAACAGTAAGCTTATAATAATGATTTATAATTTGAGCTGTCAGGTCCTATTTCTAAATGTCAGTTTGGCTTCATTTGACATCACCAAACCTATAGAAAAGTATTTGCGGTAACCTGCAATTTATGTTTCAAACAGAGATGGCGATAAAGAGGCGAAAGTTACAGATTGCAGCGTCAAATCTGGACAGAATGTTTTATAAATATGGAAAATTAAAACAAAGAAACATTATAAAGGCTTTTGGACCTCTCTCTGTACTATTTTCTCCTGTTTCTGTCTCATTAATTGGTATAGTTTTTTTATAATAAAAAATACATGTATAAATACTGTATATACGTACATACTGTATACATATATGTGTGTTTGTGTGTGTTAAGAGTTTATAGGGAGAGATCGACCCAGGCAGCTGGCTCTCAATGGCAGTGCTACTGAATATGTTCTGAAGAATCTGGTCCACGACACAGAGTATGTTCTCTCCTTATATGTGCTCTTTGGTTCTGCGGTCGGACCCGGCATTACCGCTACATTCAGAACCTGTGAGTGACCCCGCAGCTTGTCACAATTCTCAATAAACACACATGCAAACTTCAATCTTCAATCCTATTGGTTGATCCTCATGTCACATGTTCTGCTTCCCAGCTCCACTTGGATACGTGTCAAATTTCAAAGTGACATCATATACCAGCTCTTCCATCGATGTGGAGTGGAGTCCAATCGTAGGGGCCACAGAGTACAAACTCACCTGGAGTTCAGGTTAAAATTCAAAATGACAGTTCACACACCTTCTTTGTCTAGCACGTGCTGTAGATGGTTATGATCAAGTTTATAAGTTCAGAACTTTTGCTTTCTACAACCCATGACCTTGCTAGTTCCATGCTATGCTAGAATAGCTAACATACTTTTAAGCAGTCATGTTTCCTTATTTTCTTCAGAAGCACAACATATTTGAAATGCATTAAACGTGTGTGTATTTTTTCCTCAGAATCTGAACGTGCCCAGAGTCGCTATCTTGACCGCAGTGTTTTACAGCAAAGCGTATCTGGTCTTCTGCCAAACACTCTTTATTCTGTCAGCATTTATGCTCTGTACAGCAACACAGAGGGGCCGGAAATCAGCCTTTCACAGAAAACAGGTATTAAACGGCTCCAAGCAAAAGGACTTTCACAGATATCGGAAGATTCTATTTATATTTCAGTGTACACAGAGGCAGATGCTATTTGCACTCCAGAATAAACGGTGGGCTTTTTGCCTTTTTTAATAGATACACAAGAAATGCAGACAAGAAATAATAGGGTAAAAAGTGGGCGTAGATGTTGATGGGTGACTGTTGGGAAGTTGGATTTGAACTCTGGCCACCCACGCAATACACAAATATGCATGTTAGACCAAACTGTTGGAGTGCTAATAAAAAATCTATAAGATTTAAGTATATACTGTTTATTTATTGTTGTCTGCTAAGAGTGTTGACTTGGCTTGTCTTTGCATTTGGTTCTGTTTTGTTAAGTGTGTGTCTACAATGGCAAATGATCAACAGACACACGTCCTTTATCGAAGCCATAAGAAGAAAACTGTGATTGGTTAATTAGGTGCTGCAGGAAATTGTTCCGCCCGTTGTTCCAAAGGGATTGTGGGATATCAGGAGATTGATTGACAGCTCCTGTGGTTTGAGCCCCCCACTTTAGGACCACAGCTGTCTAGAGCAGTATTTTTACTGTGTGTGTGTGTGTGTGTGTGTGCTTGTGTGTGTTTCCCTGCTGTCAGTATCACTGTTATCAGTACATCTGCGCTTTTTTCGAAGCTTCTGTGAAGAGCAGGAAACTACATTCAACATGTTTCTATTGTTACATACATTACATAATAATGGAAGTTTAGATATAAATGAATTGTTATTAATGGCAGGTATTACGCAACATATAGCACGTTTTATGTATATGTAAAACAGATTTATGTTCATATTATTTGTATTTTATGTATTTTGTAATGTTTGTGTTTTATTTATATAAGACATTTTATCTGGTATTAGCTCCTCATTGTAGGGACATGTATGACTGACATAATGTTGTCTTACTGTATAATGGATTTACTTTACCTTAATTATTGAATGTTTGGCCAGAATCTTCATGTGTTTTGTGCTGTAGGTTTATTATAATGTTTAAATAAACTTGAGTAGCAATCATATCTGTCAGTAATTCTTTTGCTGTGTCTCTTGTGTTTGCAGCATCTGTGACGGACTCTGAGCTCATTGAGACGGTTCGTGAAGTGAGGGTGGTGGACATCGGTGCCAGCTCCTTCAAACTGGGCTGGAAGAAAACACCAGGGGTCACTGGGTACAAGATCACCTGGGTCCCATTCCACGGTGGGCACTGACGATCCCCAAACATCACTACAGTGTTTGTCTGTCAGCCCATTTATGCAGACCACAATTTTCCACCAGACCTTATTTCACTGTTGTGCGTTTTCCACCAGGTGGAGAGAAGAAGAGTGAGGTTGTATCTTCTTCTACCACATCTTTTACCATCACTGATCTTCCTGCAAGTTCTCCATACAAGATCCAGGTGTCTGCAGTGGTCAAAAGCAAAGAAGGAAGTCCAGTCATGGTGACGGCCAGAACTTGTGAGTCTCTGATCTGTACCTGACACACACCTTTTAGATTTCAAAGTGTGTTATCTCCATAGATCTGAGCTAAGAGCGCCTATATCTCAATGTAGAGAATCAAGTATACAAAAGTATTTCTTTTATAGAATGTTGCTGTTGTATTACAGTGGATCTCCCTAAAGTGACTGGATTCAGTGCTCTGAACACCACAGACAACAGCACTGTACTGAACTGGACCAGTGTGGCTGGAGTCTCTGGATATCTTCTGTCCTGGAGACACATTTCAGGTCAGAAACACACAAATCTATATAAAGGAACACACGCAGGGAGTCACCTGTGCATATTGGACCAATAAACTGGTGTCCGTTGTAGACCATTGTGCTAACAAAGCAAGGTTGTGGGTTCGAATCCCAGCGATGCACATACAGATAAACCATATACTTTGAACTGTTTCTTTGGATGCATAAATGTACAATCATTAACCAAGTTTAAGTTGCAGAAATCTCAGACCTAGCCCTCCTGGATTGAAACACTGCTCAGATATTGTAAGGGTACTAAACTAAGATTAGTTCCTGCAATTCATTTGGTAATGAGTTTCATTAAATGACAGGGCCAAAACGATTGCAGATAAGCTCTTGTAATAAGCGTTACGCCCACAAAGGTCTTTTTTGTCTGTTGCATGAGACAAGAAGACAGTGTAGATAATGTCAAGACGAGATCGGTGACTCATTCCTGTTATTAGGATGGCTCCTTTTCTGTAATGAGGGTGTCCTTTGCTTGAATATGAAGGTTTGAAGATAGATGCTTATTCTTTGGCTTGTGACACACAAAGACTGCGACCCTTAGAGGTGGCAAGGTGGCAAGTTTTTGCAAAAAACTGACTTCCATAGATGGTCAAGATTAATTTTTCACCGAACTGTTCAGACGTATCAACAGTGTGAATGGAGAATTTTCTGAGCGCAGGGTAATGTTAATTTCTCTGTAGAGGTGGAGATCTCCACGGAGCTGCTGAGCTTCACCTTCACCTCCTATAAGATCAGAGATCTGCAGTATGGCAGAACCTACATCTTTTCCATCAGGCCGCTTTATGGGGAAGTGGAGGGTCCTGTCACAACCATCACCAAACGGATCTGTAAGATCTCATCTCTGATAATACCTTTACCAATATACCTTATAACAACAGTAAAATTTCTTATATACAGTAGGGAAAGTATAATGTACAGTCAAGTGAAGATGTTTTATATATGTATAGTGCTTTACATAATGCATATTTCAAAGCAGATTTACAGAAAATCCTTCCATAGTACCTTATTTAATTGGTCAGTTGGTTGGTCATTATCACACCCGGAGCTATGCATGACATGGGAGGGCTCAAGTGTAATCATCAAGGTGTTTTTTTATATGGTAATGACCAATCAGAATCAAGCATTCCTGAGAGCTGTTTAAAAGAAAAAAACATTGAGTTACCCCGACTCTTTTTGTATAAAAGTGCATAAGGAAGATACATTTCTGTTGTGCTTTGGCCCAAGACCCAAGTTCATTTGTGCTGAGAAGTTGTTGTCTGTGATTGTCCTACAGTGGGAGTTTCCCGTCTGATACCTGTGCAGAGGCCCACACCAGCTCCAGTCGCAGCTCATACCACCATCAATGAGCTCCACCTCACAACCACAACCAGGAACACTCGAACACCAGTGACCTCCAGCACACCCACCACCACTAAGAAACCTGCTGCCAGGCCCCAGGTTACCATTGGCCAAACGCAGATTACCATTGGCCAAACGGCACAAGCACTGACCAGAGTGACCACAGCTAACCGTCAAACAACACTGTCCAAAGAGACTCCTCCTCCTGGACCAGGTCATACATTAAAAGGGTTACGCTAATCAATGCTCTAAATTTGGTCTTGCTTGAAGGACTTTCTTTTAATCTGCTGAAGTTACCATTTAAAAGGAGTCATTAAACCATTTTTTTCTGCAAGGTCCATTTCTAATGTTCTAAAGTGTTGATACTGTGCTTACAAAACTTCCATGTAAAAAACCTTCTAATGTTAAGTTGTGTTATGAATGTGTATGCATGAATGAATTGTGTGTATCTGTCTGTTAGTGTGCGGCAAGGTAAAGGCAGATATTGTGTTTTTGGTCGATGAATCCTGGAGCATCGGTTCAAATAACTTTGGCAAGCTGAAGGACTTCTTGTTCAGAATCGTCACCTATTTCCCCTCCATAGGACCTAAAGGAACACAGGTAAGACATTCTCGTACATCCTTTCAAATGAAGGTCTTTAAACCTCATTCGGTAACTAGTTTTGGAATAACTACAAAATCATTTGCTTTGATCAAACTTTGATCAAAGCTCCGAACATCAAATGTTGAAGGTCTGGACTGATTCATCTCATTAACATGTTTTTGCTCAGATAGCCGTAGTCCACTACAGCGATCAGCCCAGGATTGAGTTCAACCTTAAGACTCACAAAGACCGCAACTCGGTTTTGAAAGCACTTAGAGAGGTTCATTATGGAGGGGGAAACACAAAAACAGGTGCGCACACACGTTCAAAGATTCAGAATAGTTGGTGATGGCTATTGCTGTCTGATGTCAAAACGTGATTGTAAATGTATGTGTGTAGGTCGTGGGATCAGCTACGTCCTCAGGGAATTGTTTCAGGAATCTTTGGGAATGAGACAGGAAGTACCGCACGTGTTGGTGCTGCTGACCGACGGGAGAGCGCAGGATGATGTAGAGCCTCCGTCCAGGATAGCACATGCCCTGGGTCAGTAATATCAACTGCGTTCATAACAAAACAATCATATATCAACAATATACTGTAAATACAGTGTG
>JAZGTK010017340.1:0-12316 GCA_036877625.1 Ambastaia sidthimunki
ATAGCAGGGCATCAAAGGATACTCTCAATTTTCTTGTTGTTAAACACAGGGCTTTCCTGCGCCTCAAGCACATCCAGTGTGTAGAGCTTCCGTTGGCGACAGTAGGACAAAACAAGCGAGCACCATGCCGCCAGCTGCTTCTGTCTCGTGTCAACATTTGGCTGTAATCTATAACATAATATAAGATTAGCATTAAACTAAAGCTCCCATGTTAATAACAACTTCATCCCACTGTGCCCGAATTTCATACAAAGTATACCAAGTACAAGCAGTCATTATAGTCAATACTTTATAGACATGTTTAAATATATGTGTATATTTGTGGTGCCCCTACGATGTTGGGGTGCCATTACAGTCCGAACTAATGTAACAGTTGTAATATCTGAAGTATAATAATTTTTATTGGCTCTTACACAGTTTGACCAATTTATTTAATGCAAGTCATAAGGCACACGACTATTCTATTCGAGCCAACTACCTGCATCAGCATTTCTATCGTGAGCAGATACTAAACAAACAGGCCACTGAAATGGTGTAGTGTTATAAGTAGACTAACCTATTTTAAATTACCTACGTTACTGAGACAGTTTTTTACATTATATTAAAATGATAACTTCCCTAGCGTAGCACCAGTGGACTGCAAACAGCAGCTTTAATCACTAGTCAACACTTTTCACACATGTTAAAAAAACTAAGCATTACTTTTCTACCTGCAGTCCATGACATTGTTGGGAAAACTGATGTACTTACGTGAAAAAAGGAGGAAAGTTATACTGCCAAGGCCACTCAAAACTCATTGCAGATTTGTACTAGTTATATTGATGTGTGGCTCCGGTTGAATGTTCTTCCGCTCTGCTGGAATTAAGAAGAAACGCCTGCCAAATTAAAAGTCATTTTAAAACAAACAGCTTTAAATCTACAAAAAGCTCCCCCGTTTTTTCTGACTTCTCGGACATTAAGTACGTTTCATAGTATTACCCTAATTTTCATAATAATGTTTTTTATTTTACTTCTTTTTTTTACAAAAGGAGGTTAAGTGTGCATTATACAATGCCAAAATCTGAAACAGTAGACAACTAAGACAACTACAATATGCTGTTATTATTTATGTTTTCAATATTAAAAGAATGCTTTATGGTGCATATTCAGCAATATATGTCTCTTATGCCTTTCTTTGTTCTCCATCTTCCTTAATTTTTATTTTTCTTTACGTTACATTCACGTTGTAGTTCACGCTGTGTTATAAAACGTGAAATAACCTGCTGTTGTATTATAGGATATATTCTTGTACATGCTGTTTGTTGATAATGATGGGACTTTACACACTTTACAGTCCTGAAAGATTCGCAGTGCTTATTTATAGCGAGTATCACAGAACGTGTTTTTGTCTACGAGGGCTTTTTGGCTGCAAAGCGGTCCTTCGACCATGTGAGTCGCTGTGGACAGATCCTCTCATCCGGGAAATGAGGCGGATGACGTTAAGGCGCCGAGATAAACAATCTTCATTGGTCACGATAACTTGTGTGGTTTTGTTGTATAAAATAATTGCACACTGATGTGATTTAGTATTTTGCTAAACTGTCTCTTAGAGCGGTGAAAGTGGTGGAACAACTGTAAGTTTTCCCTCTATCCATTTTTTTTTATTTGCATTAAAATAATGTCATTGATTCCTAGCAAACGTAGTAAAACCCCCTCACACGGAACGCAAGTAGTTAAGCAACGTGCATTATTTGATGCATTCGATACATTTTGTAAATATAAAAGTATTATTTTGCAGCGCGACTGACGCTCGTATGTGTTTTGTGCAGCTTCTCGGCGTGATGCAGGCGGCAGAGGACGTGCAGTCTTCTCTAGCGGAGCGCGTTGAGTCTCTGGGAGTGACTGAACAGAGCACAACTACAGAAGATAAGAAAGAAAAAGATGAAGAAAAAAGCGAGGAGACAACGGAAATAGCAAAAGACATTATAACAGAGGACGGCACAGGTGTGCCCTTTACATTTGTCTTCAGTCAAAATGTGCTATGATGTCACTAAACCGTGACAAATGCGTCAGTTTCACTTTACTACTACTAATATTGTAATACTATACAGTATATACACTATTTAAATTAGTTTAATGTAAATAATACTAAAACTGTAGTTATTATGGGGGCACAATTAATTGTCATGGAAAAATGTCACTAAAATGGCAAAATTGAGTTATTAAGCATAATGTAATTTGTTTCTTCTTTGACTCAAATAGTAAAAAAAACATGGTACGACCACCTAATACTGTGCTGTATTTGTAAGGGGTGTGTGTTGTGATAATTATTGTTTCTTACAATATCTGGAGAGCAGCTTAATTTCTATACATTTTTGTATCACCCTCTCGTATACAAGATGAAAAAGGAGATAAAGAATCCATGAAAGTAGAGGAGCAGAAAGAGGGAATGACCACTGAAAGAGAAATGAATGGAGGTGGAGAAGGAGAACACCAGCGGACGGATGAGGACTGGGAGATCCCTTACAGCGACGAGGAGATGGAGGAGCCCAAGCACTGGATGCCTCCACCCGAGGAGATCAAGCGGCTATATGAACTCCTGGCTAAAGGAGAGGTGCTTCAGCTGCAGTGGGTCCCTCTTCCACTGCGACCTCCGACCCCTCCACAGACCCCCTCCCCTGAGAGAGATGGAGAAGACTTGCAGGAGGCTAAACATGAGGAGAAAGAGCGCAAGTAAGACCGGCCTTTCAATATGCAATGATTGTATCGATTGTTCGCCTTGTTTATGCAGACAGGTGGACCATGCCAGTTTCTTGTCCTGCTATAAAAAAAGCTGGTTGTAAATATTGGTTGACCAAGCTGATAAATTGGTGTTTCACGAGTGATCTCTATTAATTTAGCATTTGTTATGTATGTCCAGAGCGCTCACACCAACAGAGTTTGATTTTGATGAGGAGCAAACTACTGCAACTCCCAAGAACTCGTTTCTCAATCGACGCAGAACGCCAGGTAAGTCATTTTCTTCAGTTTGTATAAACAAATAAAACACATTTAGAGGCAAATTTCACTCTGTCATGTTAACAGTAATATTATATATTGTTACAATCAACTGACAGCCCTATAAAGTAGAAACAATCTGGCTCCCCGTGAATGCATGCATGTATGCTAAACATTACTGCCAACACCTGAGCCACACTTATATTATTATTAATTATTAATATAATATATAAGTGATTATTAATATTAATTCATAATCCGGTACAAATTTTCATGGCTGACCTGTGTTCTTCTTTGCCTCATTACAGGTTCTTCTGCCCGCTCTACCGTTAAGCGTGAGGCACGGCTAGACAAAGTGTTGTCAGACATGAAGCGGCACAGAAAAATTGAGGAACAGATTCTAAGGACAGGTCGTGACCTTTTTAAAAATGATAAACCCCGCCAGGGGCCTGTTGTCGAGCAGCCCCTATCACCAAACAGTCAGAGAGAGCGGGAAAAAGAACGTGAAAGAGACAGTGACCCCAGCACAGTGTTTAGTCCTAGACAGAGAAGATACTAAGACTTCCTGAAGAAACAGCAGCTTCTTTAAGGTTTCTATCCTAATTTAATGTTTGTAATGTTGCATTGGACATTGAAATGTTACTATTTTACATTTTTTTTTAACCAGAAAGTTTTTCTATGCAGTGAATAAATGTCTTGTCTAGATCCTGGTGTCCTACTGTTTTTAGATTAAATTTGACTCATTACTCTAATTTTCACAAATTTCCATTTCATCTATATGTATTTTAAATGTATTTATATTACCATGCTCAAAGTTCCTTTTTCAAGCTTATTTGATAGTTATAGTGATAATTTGTAAGAAAATTATTCTTTTCAATGAATCTATAAAACCAGTTCACAGACCTGGAATTTTTGTGAAATGTGAAAGATCATGGGTTAGGATGCACAGATACAGAGGCCGCTACCAGTCTAGGTAATAGGTCAGCAACTGATTTTGCACAGTATATTAAGCAAATGCTGGTAACACATCACAATTCCTCCATTAATTAATGCATCAGCTAATGTGAATTAAGTTGTGGTTAGAGAGCCAGATTTGGAACCTGAAGTTTGCCCGTTTGCTTTCCAATGTCGTAAAGAAAAAACTGAGTTGAGCAAGACACCTTGAGCAAGACACCTTACCCCCAATTGCTTCCTGGGTGTCGCTGTGTTGCCCACTGCTCCTGATGAGTGTTTACAACCCCAATGTATGTGCACTAGCTAGGTGCGATAAACGCAGAGGACAAATTCAGAGTATAGGTCACCACACTTGGCCTGCATTTCACTTGATTGACCATTAATAATGAGCAATATATTTTTCAGTCTTTGTTAATATTAGTTAATAACAAAGGTTAACAGATTGTAAGACTATTAATGTTGAAATTAACAGTGACTGAAGAAGTTTAATTATCGTTTCATGTTAATTAATGTATTTAACTAATATTAACAAACTGAACGTGATTGTAAAGTGTTACCCAAATGTTTTGTTCCTATTAGCCTGAATTGTCAGAATGCAAGTATCTGTCTTGTACAATCTCTCAAATTTGGAGGAATGAAGAGAACATTTGATTTACAAATCCTGATCCATCTTTTCCGACTCAATTTGTCTCTGATTTAAGCTAGTTTTAATTCCAAATGACTTTACACAGCCCATGACTTTAGAAATTAGATTTTAGGTTTGTTTAAAACCGCATACAGCACATTCACAAATAGACTAGGAGAACTAACATTATAACATGCAGCATATGAGACGAGTATATATTTTTGCAATGAGATGGATTACAACAGTGCTGTCATTGTGTACTCATGTTAACAGGAAACAGGTTTAACAGGTTCACATATGTATAAACAAGACAACAAAACTTGAACCAACTAAAACAAATCCTTCAAAGAAAACCATCAAAAGCAGTCTTTGCAGTTCACTAAGATTATATAGTTTGTAAATCTGCTCAATAGCAGAGCATGTGGTCTGTTACATTATAGAGGGTTCACAAGGGACAAAGATGGAATATACACATGCAAAGTCATATACCCAATTCAGTGCAATAGACATTTTGCACCTGTATGTTTTTTTCCAGTTACATAAATTCAAATCAGCATACAGTCATTTTAAGTTTAAGCTTCAAAAACAGGCCTTATGGTAGATTTCTTGCAATGGTATTTCAGCTTTATAAGTGTTAGTTGAACTTGCAAGCATTCAACGGTGGTTTTATTAAACCAAACGTAATGGGCCAATTTAATTTGCAAATTAATTGACTGAGAACAACCTGTTTTGTGACAAATGGACATTTTATAGCTTGGGTGACCCACTAAGAAACGAAAACCTGAGGCTGACAGGCTAGATGGCCAACATTAATTAAAAACAGTCAATATTTCCAACAAACCACAATAAATAATGGTAAGAAACACCTACTTGTGAGACAAATAAAATGGCTTCAATGACAAAAAAATGACAATGAAATGAATAAAGTGCAAAACAATTCCACATTGTTTATGTACAGTTACATCTTGTATCAGATTTAAGTGAAGGAAATCCATCTCTGGCCAAAAGTAAAATCGAAAGATAAGGAATAAGGTTATCACAGGGATAAGGCATCTTAATATATATTTAATCCCTTTAAAACATATGCAGGGTTATTAGGGCCCAGGTGTTTTCTAAAAGGTTATACTTAGGATATTGTAAAGCTAACAGCAAATGTTAAACAATGTTTTGTGGTAAACCCCATTCAGAGTTTTGCCTTAAAGCCAACCTATTGTGGATTACAGATCTAATTGGAGAACATTCAAGGTAGCTACACGTTTGCATTACACATAATACTCTGTTTTGTGAGACTGAGCAGACTATATAAACAATGTACTAGCATGTACAAAAGAATACATTCCAAAACCCTGCCTCTTTATCTGAGAAACAGGATTGAATTAAATTGTATGAAGTTTTCTTTCATTTGATCAAAAGGGGTTTTTTATGGAGTAGCTCTGTCAAAAGAATAGTTCACTAACATTGAAAATGTTGTCATTACTTGACCCTAAATGTTTTTTTCTTCTGTGAAACCCAAAGGAGAAGTCGACATCGATTTATACTACCAAGCTACAAATATAACAATAAAGCACCATACAAGTAATCCATCTGACTATTTCAAGTCTTCAGAAGCCCAACAATAGCTGTAAGTACACTAAAATGTAATTTGTGCTCGTATTTTCCAAACTTGCAGCACCCAAAACACAAAAAACAATTCCGTTTGGCATCACTGATGTCAAAACTGGTGCGGTGCATCTAAAGCTGTAATTTTGGTTTTGAACACAAGTGTGAATAATAATCTACAGCAGTGATGAATATTATCAGTAAATAATGGCTCATTATTAAATTTCGTTAAGTTTTCCACACAAAGCTATCATATGGCTTGATATGACCTAAAATATAGTATTAAAGTACTATGAACTAACTATATGGTGCTTTTTTGGAGGTTGGCAGTATAAATGGAAGACAGCAGCTGGGACACTCTACTATCTTATCTATTATCTCAAACATCTCATGTTTATATTTCGTGAAATAAAGAAATTCGGTTGAAATGACAGGGTCTGACATTCAGAGTATATGATGACAATATTTTCATTTTCGGGTAAACTATTCCTTTTCAGGTGAATGAGAGGTCTTTCAACTTTATTTAAAAGATTTCTCTACTCACTTGAGACAGTAAATCGTTATATTGTCTGATGTCTTGGGTTGGTCATTGTAGACGAGTGCTTTATGTAAGTAATTAAGGGATTTTCTATGAATTATGCATTTGCAGCACTACTGCAGTATATGCTAAGAACAGAGGCACTAGACACCAGCCATACTTTTAACATTCTGTAATCATACCAAAGTGCCTTCAACAAAAAGTGCTTCTCTTTCAGAAATGATCTTACATAAAATTTGCCCTTATTGCCTCAGTTGCTCAAACATGTGGATTTGACACACGTCTGGCTATTGTGTAGACACTTCCAAAGGTTTATTGTCAGCATAGCTTTCCTTGATCTACTAAAGCATGTTTTATATACAGAACACATGCCCTGTAACTAATCATAACGCTGTGCTGTAATGTTTTACGAGCATTAGTGCATCTAGTCTATTTCAGTACCTCTTTAATCACTCTGTGTACATCCTTGCCACACTGCCCTTCCTCTCTGGATTCATTATGGCATTCACTTGCTCCCATTATTTATTCTGTCTTTCTTTAGCTTAGTCTTCTTCATATCTCAGTGCGACAGTGAGGTGGGTGTGTCCCGACCCACCATTTGCAAATTGTATCCATTGGCTGGCTGAGAGAATGGAGCATGTCCTTCAGAATCAGGCTTCGCTGGAGCTACCGGCTTGCGGGAGCGCGATGACCTGCCAGTGAACAGCCGAAACGCCCCCCTGCAGATCAGGGAAAACCAGTAGAGCTGTGGAGCCATGAGGAGAGCTGCCCCAAGATTACACTGCCAGGGTACCGCAAAAGGAACCCGATAGAATGGAATAGAGGCATATCTGAAAAACAGAACATGGCCAGAGAATGTGTACGAAGTTGTGCTTAGCATGAAAAGTAAAAAATGTTCTACTGATAAGACACCTTGTGCCCAGTTGTGACCCGTAGAGTGGGAACAAGAGAAAGTTTAAGGTAGAAAGTTAAAGGAATACCAACACCAAAATTACAATTCTGTCATTGTTTACCCACCATGTTGTTCTAAACTGTGTCAATAAAACATCACTATAAACCTATAAATTAAAGCTTCATGATAACTCTATAGTCTATATAACACTATATTGCAAGTCTTCTGAAGTCACATGGTAGCATTGTGTGAGGAACACACCACAATTCATCAATTATCGCACATAAGCAACAAGCAAACAAATGATGTTTGAGGTCATATAGATGCCATTTTTGATTTGAAAACTACTGTGGAGAGGAAGATTATGAGTAAATAATTAATTGTGATCTGTTCCACACACAAAGAAAGCTCCAGAAGACTTGGCAAGGATCCAAATAAGCCATATTAAAGCCATATTGACTAATTTGACTACTGTGGTACTTTTATAGTATTTTATGTCTTTTATAGAGCTTAACTGCCATGGTCACTATAAACTGATTCTTCAAAAATTAATCTTCGGTGAGCCACAGAAAAATAACATCCACTTTGGAACAACATGAGTGTGAGTAAATATGACAGAATTTCCATTTTGGGTGATCTATTGCTAAAAGTATAGAAAGCTTTAAAAGAGACATACCTTCCATAAACATAGTAGAGATAGGGGAAGAGAAGGACCCGAAAAAGGAAGAAAGTTATCAGCATAACAGCTCCATTAACTTTGTGAAGAAGTGTGTGCTGTTGCTTGTACTTAACACAAAAAAGAAACAGATAGAAAATGGGAAGAGAATTGGTAAAAGTGTGTTAAAACTTGATTAAAGAAGGAAAAGCTGTAAGAGAAACTAGAATAAGGGTGATCATTTATGAACTGGACCAATTAAAATGTAAGAACATTAACAATTTAACTAATTAAAACTATTTCTGCATAATTACACCTGATCACAGATGATTATTTCATCTAATCACAATAATTTGTTAGAACTGTGATTAATGTGTCCTTAAGTCCAGTGTGCTATTAGTATACTTAAATAAACGCATTAATTTAGACAGGCAAGTAGGAGATCCAATTGATGCACTCGGACCGAATGCAATGATTGGACGTTCATGGTTCTGCGCCTTTTACATGAAATATATATTTATATAAATATATTTAGACCACTTAGTGATTACCAACAGGATATAAAAATACTTTCAACCAGCATAACAAGAAATGTTTTTGGAAAAAATTGCATATCCTGCTGTTAAGGTTATATTGCTATAATGGCTGCGGCATTGAGAATTCTAATGCATATCTTTTCTAGGTATTTTAGAAATTATAAACTGCACCTTTAAGGAAACTTACTGTTAGATATTCGAAAAGTAATTGGCATACACATACTCTCACCTGGCTCACTGCCCAAGCTAAACTGTGCTACTCAATGCCAAATACTGGATATTGAAGGAGGCGGGGCTGGAGAGCAGGATATAATATCAAGTGTTAAATCTAGTCTAAATTCAGGGGGCTATATTCAGATAGAGGCAGCTGTGTATGCGGCTCTGAAAGGTGGCTGGGAAACAAGGCTGGTGAAAGAGCATTCTATGTTTGCTGATAGAATAAGGGATTATTTAATTATTTTAACATAAACAACACAAGTTATTAAGTTTAAGTGTTCCTTTCGATTAGATTAAAGCACTGGCGTTTATTTTTACCCTGTTAAGGTTCATAAAAGCTCTTTACATGTCTTTGTAAGGCAGGCCATATACCTGAAGTCAGCACTTCTGTAAATACACGTTACTATGAATAATGTATTAAAGTACAATGTAATTGAACTTGTGCTTAATGTTGTACATACATTGTTAAGGCCAATGCTGAGGACAGAATGATGAATCAGGGCAAAAATACCATAGGGTGGACAAAGAAGCACTCATCTAATCAATAATGCATATACCTGGATGAGGATTTTGCCTAGACAGACAGACGGTGTGCTGAGTTCAGCCAGGAACATGACACCCTGGAAGTAATCGCCTTTCCCCTGCCTCCAGAACTGGAAGTGATTATGAGAGAGAGAGAGAGAGAGAGAGAGATAAAGCACTTATCAGGCCTCAGGTGTCAACATACCGAATGTATGAAAACTAGATGTTTGAGAACTAGTGTTAAGTTATTAAATTACGAAAATCCTGATTCACACACTAAAAGTAATATTGAGGACCAAGTTTCACATCCCAGTTTCACAATACTGGTTAATGTAGGTGTGAGGAAATTAACATTTTTAAAATACTTATAAAATAAATTGAAAGCAATAAATCTATAATGACAATTACCACAGAGATGGGGAAGCACATAGTGACCATCACAACATGATGTAAGACCATGAGGAACTCTCGGTGGAGATAGCCAGCCACTGCCATAGCCTTGGATTTGGACCCATTGTCCACCTCATGCCCTTTGACTTGCAGCTTGTGCCAGTAACACAGGAACATGGCGTAGATATCATACACAAAGTATGGCACAGCAAACAGGATGTAGGAGCTGGTCAGCCAATGCCTGTAGTGTAAGAAAAATAAAGTGAGGGAATCTATATCTTTTCATATTTACTATTATATGCTATAAATATTTTCTACTGATTGACTTATGAAAGATTGATTTTTTTTCAGATGATACAGCTTTCTGTCTATCACAGTGTAATAATGGTAATCTGTGTAATTAAAAACATTCAATGTGTCTATTTCAATATTTGTAGTCATATCCAGACATAATTATATTATAATTATATGAACAATATTATTATGAACAATATAATATATATAATTAAATAAACAGCTCCAAATTGGATAAACCTGTAACCATACATTTTAGATTAATGCACTAAGTTGCTTAACTGTAACCATAAACAGCCTACAGTTGGGGTAACTTATTACCTGGTAGAAGAATCATTACATGCTAATCAGTGTATTTTTTTAAAACATTGGCTTCTATTACATTTAATCAAACCTTTACCAAAGTTAAGGAGTTTAAGTAACTCCACTTTGCATTGTGTCTACAGCTTTGGTGTCATACCTTACCTCTACAATTACACTAAATAACTGAAATTTCCAGGTCTTGTGACTTTTTTAATCACAATCGCTATACTTTAAAATGTGATCATGTATGTCATAAACTCAAAAGAAAACAAATTGTCTGAAAGCTTGAAATTAATTGTAATGTACTCAAATGTTTACTGTCATATCTGACTGCACACATATATTCAGTTCTATTCATATAAATGCATCTTAATACCTTTGCGTATCTTAAAACTAATTAACAAATCAATTGGTTCATATTGCATTTCACACTCTTGTTATTATGTTTGCTGCAGTCCACTGAGTAACAAAGAGCACATAATCTTTATGATTAAAATTTAATTTGATTAGATTTAGAATTGATTTTTTGTTGCTAAAAGTGATGACTGTTGCACCTACTGGTCCTCAATTATGTCTTCACAGGATGTGGAGATGATGTAACCAGCTGTAGAAGCCATAATAGCTTGGATGGATGACACCAACCTTAAACAGAGTATGTACAACTGAATAAGTGTAACTACTACACACTACTACACAAGTGCTACGCACATAAACATAATATGTCTAATTTGCTTAGATGTTTCTCTGTTAAAACGAATAGGTAGAGACATATAGTCCAACAGTCTGAGCTCACATTGAGAATTGTTTTTTCTTATTACTTGGAAAAAATAAAGGTGTAGGATTTTGAAGAAATAATATTTAGGAATTTGGGTCTCTGACATTGACAATGTCAACTTCATGCACTAAAACACACAAGATGCTGAAATACGCAAATGCACAATGTTATTTTTGTACTTTACAGTGAATGCATACATTTCAATTATATTCAAGTAACAATTAAACAAAAACCATGTATACACCAAAAACAAAAGACTTTTTGGTATCTGGAAAGGTAACTAAACAAAAAACTACAGAAGAACTTAACTCTGTGAATACCATAGACTTACCTGGCTGAAACAAGGACTGCATCCCCCTCATTCCACCTCAGCCCAGGGATGGATTTGAGACACTGCTTTGATAACAGAAAAAGGCCTGGGAAAAACACAGACCCCGCTGCTAAGATGGACAACATGATTCCTTGTAGTTGAATTCCGGTAATACTGTGTTCAAAAAAGCCCTTCGCAGCTCCTTTGACCTGCTCTCCCTTCTGTAACAACATATAGTAAGACTGATAGGTTATGAATAAACAAATAAAGAAACACATGAACCAATAAATAAACAGACATTTGCCTAGTCAGACTTTTTTAAGGTAGTTATTCCAAGGGAGTTAAGAATTAAATAAAGGGAAGGAAAAAGAATTCTCCTGGGTCTGAACTGTGTTGCATAAACCAAGTTATTATGTACGCCCCATATGGTACCACATGTGGCCAGCCACAACATTACTGTAACACATGTAAACAACATCATAACAAGAACTTATGTTCTAAGTCAATATATTAATATTGCACTGTAATTTAAAATATTTATGATTGCCTATGTCAGTAAACATAAAAAATACACAACAATTGCATCTTAATAGATCATACTAGAGTACATATTAATATACATTAACAATTCATTAAATAAATATACTAAACATGCTTAAATATATACTAAAAAACACATTAACTTCGCTAATTCACAATCAACTTTGCACTGAAGAATTCAGACTACTGCT
>JAZGTK010017341.1:0-12316 GCA_036877625.1 Ambastaia sidthimunki
GTCTTATAATGTTATGGTACGTTGAAATGTAGTTATTCTGCTAATGGTGCTTTTTATTATAGTGAACCTCAAGGAATGTGCTACATAGAAACTTCAAACCTGGACGGAGAGACCAACCTCAAGATCAGACAGGTGAGGTTTTTCGTGCATGATTTCAAATCATACCTGCTGTTCGTTGGAGGTTATTGATACCCAGTAATACAGCTGATGGTTTATAGGTATGAATTGTATTATTTTACTGCTTTTTGTTTTAACTACAGTGTTTTTTATATTCAGGGTCTGCACATTACCACAGACATTAAGGACATTGACAGTCTGATGCGTCTGTCTGGACGAATGGAATGTGAGAGTCCGAACCGACACCTGTATGAGTTTGTAGGAAATATTCGGGTGGATGGACACAGGTGAGAGAGAGTGAAAGAGAGAGTAATGAAGCTTGAAGGTGAGAAACAGAGAGAGACTTGGGGAGAAACAGAGATTTGTTAAACATTGGTGTAAGAGGTTAATTCCAGGAGGGTAGATTGAATTAAAGAATAAAATTGTGTGTCTCATACTTTCAGGGAGCTTTAATGGTTTTTATATTTATATACAAAGATGTCATTATATTGTTTCTTCTATGCCATTTTGATATTCTCAGATGACTGTAATCATGTTGTTTTCATGTTTAGCACCATACCACTGGGTCCAGATCAGATCTTGTTGAGAGGAGCTCAGCTCAGGAACACACAGTGGGTTCATGGTATTGTGGTCTATACAGGCCATGATACCAAACTCATGCAGGTGAGCTGTCAGTCAAATCTGAAATCCAGCCTCAAGGCTTGTTCGCATTCAACCTTATACAGTGAAATTTTGTAGGCAAAAAAATCCCTCAGTGATGAACTTCTGGTGGCAAACTGGTCCACATGAATTTTGCATGAGGTTCAAGCTAGGTGCCTCTGCTGATTCACGCTCTCTACACACGCCACGCTTTCTTTGACTGCAAAAGTTTGCTGTGCAACAATAAATGGGACAGAGTCTTTTAATCTGCAAAACAACAAAGTTGTGTCCACCTTTTTCCCTCAGAATTCCACACGCCCTCCTCTGAAACTGTCCAACGTGGAGCGCATCACAAACTTTCAGATTCTCGTACTGTTCGGCTGCCTGTTGGCCATCTCATTGGTCTGCTCCATCGGCCAGACCATCTGGAAATACCAGTACGGCAATGACGCCTGGTACATGGACCTCAACTGTAAGAGCCAGACCCCTCTTCTTCCTGTCATGCTGGACCGCTTGCGCGTCTATGTGTGCTTATTCATTTTTTTATCACCTTTGTTAACATCAGTAATTTTCGTCTTCCCTCTATGTAAACAAATATGCATTGCATATGTGAATATTTGTCAATGAAAAGGGAAAGGAAAGCCTTTCGCTTTTAGTTCTAATGCACATAGACACATGAATGTATAAATGGTTGAATATCACGAACGCTGCTGTATTTTTTGGTTTTCGTTCGTTTCGTTATTAGCTTCCTTTCTAATATTCTGTTTGGTTTGTGTTTTTTGTTTCTATGTTGTTGTCATTTTCTTAACAGCTCCAGGTAACAACCATTTAAATCCCTTGACCATCTGTGAATGACCCCTCCTTACTAACCCCTAACTGAAGCTTAGTTTTGCTAAACTACCGAAGCTGCTTATAACGTTTCCCTACTTTGAGAGGGTAATTGCAGAGGACCAAAAGTCCACCGGGAACCCAATGATAGGTTTTTCCTTTTCAGCTGTATAATGTGTAGACCCTATTAATGCCTGATTTCAAAAACATGCCTCCCCCTTCCTGTGTTTGGGTGACACGTTAAACACTTCACAAGCTCCAGCTTCGGCCACGCTAGAGCCCTTTTCCCTGTGTCTCACAAATGAGGTACGACAGTAAGCCACAAACGCATGACCAGATGCAGAGAACGCCTGCACTCCTGGACAGGGGGGGTGAGTTACCCAGAAGGCCCTTTTGGAGCAGGAATTTGATGTTCTCATCTAAACAGAAGCAGAAGAGCCTGGAGGTCAAACCGTGACATTTTCTAAATGCCTCCTTTTCCTCCACTTCCTCCTCATTCTGCTGTGTTTGTTGTACCGGTGCTGACAGACGGGGCGGAAAAAACTCTGCTCTGGAGGAGATGAGCAAATCCATGCTAATAGGCTTAATGTTTAGGTTGGTAAGATACTAGAAACTACAAAACTGAGATTCAATTTTAAATACAGTGATAAAACTGTATTATATTTCATATGCCTGCAGCATTGCAGCCAATTGCAATGTGAAAACAAATTCTCAGAGCAAAAAAAACATATAGTATGAAAGGTGACAATCTATTAGTTTAGTGCCAGGAGCTGCTTGCAAATTGATTAACGTGTCACCACTACCATTATTCTTGATTTCAAAAGGAGGGGCTGTTTGTGTCCGAATCGATCCCAGCTTGTTTCATGGCCTGCACGGTTCCCTTCTTGGTACAGATTATGGGTTCTTGGTAAGATGTCTCAGTTGTTTTCAAATGAAGACACAGAGCAGTCATGGACTCTAGGGTCAATCGTTCACATTCAGATTTACATTCAGTTGATTAAGTTCCGTTGATGTTGGGCTCCATGTAAGGGAACAGTGAGGTCATAAAGCAGGTATCCATCATGAAATTGATTATTCTGTAAAGGTGGGAAACTCAGTCTACTCTGTTTTCATTTTCCCTCTGAGTGGAACCATAATGAGAGAGGTGCCATTGATTTGTCATTTACATGGAATTGCTGGTCATGTTTACTTTATAAAAAAACTTCCTGTTGTTTTGTGGCACGATTGAATCCTGCTGTTTTTGTGCCATTTATCCCCAGGAGTATAACCTCGGTCTCTGTCAAAGCTCATGTCTACAGTAGCTTAGACCCACAGATTAAAAAATGGACACAATTCCTTTTGTGTTACACACAAGTTTGAAGAGTATATAAAAAACATTGTGAGGGGAATGTTTCTTTAAGGCTCCCAGATTGAATTGACACACATACAGAAAACCTGACATACACAGAGAGCAACAGATAACGTCTTTCTCTCATTAGCCTGAGCAAACCACACATCAAAAAGATGAGTAATTATTCATTGTTAATAATTCATTTGACTCTGAACCCCTGTGATTTAATTTATTACTTTTTTAAACTCTGGCTTCTGTCCCAGAACATATCCGTAGTGACACACGTGACATTATGCAGATGGCTCTCCGAAAGACCTGAGCTGCAGTAATTTTTTTATACATTCACGCCACCTGCAACAACAGTCACCCATGTTGAACTCCTGACCGTAAAATAACAGGTGGCAGGTTGTGTGGCACAAATGCTTACGGGCATCTTGAAGTGTTGATCCGCAGTGTGCTTTTTATTACATTCCCTTACTGAACCACTAGTAGTACACTAGGTAGGTGGCTGTGGGTGGGTAGGTAGGTAGGTGGCCGTGGGTGGGGCTCTTAAAATAGATTTTAAAGAGCTCTGCATAAAGCAGTATTCCATTACACGCTATGTTTATTAATGCAAAAATGCACCTTTTGCAATTGCCTGTTGATTTTTTTGAGTTTCAGATGTAAAATCTCAATGCATTACTTCCAAATGCTTACAAATGACAAAATGTCACCCCTCTCTGTCTGGATCCATATGATGGGAATGTGCTTTGGACTGAATCTCCCTCCTTTACATCCAGACTGATTGTCTTCCCTCCCACCACTAGTCAAATCCTCTTCCTCTCTCAATGAGTCAATAGCAGTTGTCCCTATGACTGCCCGGCCTCTTAAGTTGTATGTTTTGATATGGGACTCTCCCTCTCCTAACCGCTCAGAAAGAGCATTATTGCATCATGTGGACCCCCCAGGTAAAGCTTTTAATTCATGCTTAAAGTCAACATGAGACCAAAAACAACCCTATTTACTTTCCTCATACACATTCCTGGTCTTTTGAACAATTCATTGTTGCATGTTATTTCAAAAGAAAAAAACTTTGTTGTTCTTCCAAAAGTAATAATAATTGCTCTGCTTTTGAACAGATTTTTGTTGGCTAAAGGCACATACAGTACTTTTTGTGCTACTGAGTAATGTTAATAAATTTTTTAAATAGTTTTTTACTATAGGCATTGTTTTAGTCTACTGTAAGGAATGCAGTTTTGCCAGTAATAATTTGAGCAATTGCTTAAATGCTGGTCAGCAATAATATGATAATGTGATGTGTAGTAAACATATTTAATATAAACAGCCGGTTCTTTTAAGTGCCTTCAGGGCTGGTTCCAGCTGCTTCACATTGAATTTCCCCTATCATTTAAACATGTCAAGTAAATGAGTTGCAAAAAATGTTCATGTTGACTTTAACTCTCTGTGTGAACTACATGTCTTGTGTTTGTGGTTGTGTTTTTATTGATTGTTATACTTTTTCCTCTGTGTGCTTTTGTGTTTGTATAATTTTGTGTTTTATATTTGAAATCATGATCATCAACCCCAGTGCATTGTGGGAAAACGTGTTGCTTGTAATCTTGCACAAGGCTGCTGCTATGATGTCAAAGACTAACTAATTGAAGGAGGTCCTAATTGGAAGAGACAATGTAAATTTAAAAGTTGGGTGAAAACGATATGTTCTCAGCTGCTAGTGTTTGCACAACGCTCACACAGGACTGGTGGAGCATTGTGGAAACGTTGCATTTTAGATATGAGCTTGTGGCATTATTATCCTTTAATCATCTCCATCCTCAAACCACCCATCCCATCATGCTTTTCACAGCTCAGAAAAACTGTGTCACCTTACAACTACTCCTCTTCCTTCCCCTGCTCCTCTGTTTCCAGATGGTGGAGCAGCTAACTTCGGTCTGAACTTCCTCACCTTCATCATCCTCTTCAACAACCTGATTCCCATTAGTCTTCTGGTGACTCTGGAGGTCATAAAGTTTGTTCAAGCTTTCTTCATCAACTGGGTGAGCATGAACCTAAGTCTCAGGAACTCTGTCTGCCGTGATGAATCTGCTTTGAAATGCAGGCTACCTAAACCTCCAGGGCCACTTCAGAATAACTTCAGAATAAAAGTGGAGCTTTATCAAAATAACCCATTTGAGACAAAATTGAATTTGGGGCAGGGATCTTACAGCACACTTTCTAAAAATACCACATCAGTGGTATTTTTAGATTTCCCAAGAATACCAAGACTTTTGAGTGGAGTTTTAATTCCTCTTGCTTTGATCAGCTGTGCATGAAAAGAGTTTTTATAATGGTTTACTGTCAGTTACTGTAGAGACCAAGTACAGTTATGACAAAAAAAAAGTTGTACTTTTTTGATTTACTGATGTTGCCTGGTGACTTCCTGTATTTTAGGATGCTGACATGATGTATGAAACCACCAACACGCCAGCTATGGCCCGTACCTCAAACCTTAATGAAGAGCTGGGACAGGTACTCTCAATTCTTAGCTTTAACAATGAACACATCTATATTCATGAACAGAATATAAATCGGAGAATATAATAGTATAATTATACATAAGAAGTATAATGTTAGCCATAAAATTGAATATGCAGACCAGTGGTTCCCCTCATTGGTTCACATTCTCTCCACATCGATCTCAGAAAATCAAATCTGCACCAAAAACTCTAGTGTGTAAGTGCATTAGGCTTAATTATTTAATCAGTATTGTTTATTGCTCTCTCATTCCTAATACCAGGTGAAGTACATCTTTTCAGACAAGACAGGCACCCTGACCTGCAACGTCATGCAGTTTAAGAAGTGCACCATTGCGGGCGTGGCCTATGGGTAAGGCTGCGCTTCAAATCACACACACACATACACACACACACATACATACATCATACATTGCTTCGGTAATCAGCAGAGTGCACATCTGGCTCTTGCTATCTCATCCTGGGCTCTCTTGTTAGCAGCTGCCTCGCTGCTTCCCTGCACAGAGTGATTCTATAAATAAAAGAGACGAGGATTTGAGAGATTTTCACACAGAGACATCCTTTATTCTTGCCTTTACACGCAAAGATAGAAAACATTGCTTTCAGAGGGACTATTTGTCTAATTTATGGAGCGTGTACTTGTTTTAAAACCAGACAGAATGTTTTATGAGTTTTGCAATAGACATAGTTGCATTTGTATGGATAAGGGCTGTAAAAGAGGAATATTTGTCTGGCTGATATTTATTGTGTTGCAGTATGTGCAGGGTTTGTTTGTGTTTCTCATCAGTGTTTTCTCATCATAGCATGTGGCAGATGAAAAATCCAATAGTACGGTTGTGTATCTTTCCTTCTCGCCGGACGGTCTTTACGATGGCTGTGATGTTTGCAGCAAGCTAATTTTAAAGGCGTATAACGCGTGGGGTCAAGCCACGGTCACAGCTCTGAGCTCGTTGGAAGTCTAGTTTCAGATTTTATCACGAGCATGCCAACCATCACAAAACACAAATACAAGTGTTCACATTAATGCTTAGTACAAATCATTAAAAGAATAAAATGATCACAGGGTCAAAGCCGGATCTAGAGAATCAGGTCACCAGCATTAGCCATGACAGAGCAGCAATAATCCTATTAAGGCAATTAAAACTGGTGATATGAGAAGAACCCGGTTTCCAGAGGCACTTCCTCTGTGACGCTTAAAGGAAGTTGCTCACTGGAAATTAAAGCAGTGGAAATGTGAACTACAGAAAAAAATATCAGTTCTTGTAAGATAGCAAAAGAATAATGATAAAGGTTTTGGGTGTAAATTAAGTGCTGCACTTTTCATTTTGTGGTGGGCATGACATGCTCAGTGTGGAATTTGTCTGATTTTGTCTTCAATAGAAAGGTGTAAAAAAAAGAAAAGACCAATCAGAATGAAGCAGATGGAATTATACGACTGTAACCTTCTAAACCATGTCATTTCTGCTGCCCTGTAGCTCTTTTATAAAAAAGGGTGCATGAGAATACCGTTGGCGACATCCAAATCATCTTTTATTTCTACGTAGAGGAGGGATATGCCAATACTTACCATTTGTTGCAGTCAGTACAGCACCTCTTTCATCTCTAAGAATGTTCATAGGACTTTGAGGTTTGAGAACTGGGCTGTATTTCAGAAGAAGTTATGTCATATGGATGGTCTTTTATCAGCTTCAAATAACCTTGGTCTCGTTTGATGCTGCACTCCTCCAGCCGCCCCCACCCACCTTCACTAATGTGTGTGTAGGAAAGTTTGTGTTGGTTGTGAAAGCGCAAATGATGTTAAAAAGCATAAGTTTTTAACTTTTGTTTTACTGAAAAAACAACATGCTTTTAGTGTAGTTTGTTGGAGTTCTGTTAAAGTTGAGATTATAGCTGTTGTCAGACATCTTACTGTTAGTCTTCTACCCACCAGTTTTGTATCTTTTGTTTCACCATCTGTGTTATGGTTAAAGAATCTTGGTTAGAGTATGACCAGTTCTTTACTGAAGTATGCCGTATAGAGTATGAGAATTCATTCTGGGTCATTCTGGGGCATTCAAGGTGTAATTCACCCAAAAATGAGAATCTCATTCCAGATACTTATACTTAATAGGGACAAGTTGTGGGTTTGAAACAACAAGATGGCAAATAAATGACATAAGTTTCCTTTTTTATTGAACTATCCCTTTAAGAGAAGTTTGATATCCTCACAAGAGGCTGCCCAACCACAACCCCCCACCCCCACCGTGTCTCTCTTTCCCTTCCACTTGTGTTACCATGCACGGCTAATTAGGTAGAACAGTAATTAATGAAGAGAAACCCTTTGGGTGAAGATGTTAATTAATTTGATGAGAAGTGGCTTGGGTTCTCAAAGAGAGACATGATGGCCAGTATAAGAGCTTTTTATGTTCATTCTTTAGCCCTCAGGACTAGAAAACTGGCCATACCTTGTACATTATAAATTTGATTTGTCTGTTTTTGGTATTGAAAGTTTTGGTAGATTAGTTGTTGTGATGTCAGGCAGTCTTTTGGATTGTAATTTGCCTTCTGTTTGCCAGATGCTCAACTTTAGCTTGGCTAATTTACGGGCAGGTATCAGGAACTGTGCCGATCAAGATTGCATCACATTTTTTGATGTTTTGGAGAGTTGTTCTTTGAAGTATCTGTGGGGTAGTGAAGCTCTTTAATCGATCTGAAGTCTCTAAGGTACATAGAGTCTTAGTTTGCTCTATTTTTCTGCTCTTGTGTTCATTTCAAACCACTTTTGTTACCAACAGCCCAGAGGGTTTAATATAACTGGCATTTGTGATTTTTTTTTTTTTTTTAAAGCATGTTTGTTTTAAAAGACCAAATATGCCCGTCTGCAGAAATCTGTTTTGTTTGGATGGTGAAGAGGTAGCAGAGTCTAATACCTGCAGGACTTGTGCTGGCCTATATTAGTATAAATGCAATGTCCTGTGCACTGATAAGCAGTTCTCTGTGCTCAAAGGCTCATGACACAGACGCACATATGTACATGACCAGTCAACCTACTTATTTTTTTGAGTTTCTACTGAGTTTCTTGAGACATAATTTGGGTTTAAAATTCGACACATTACAATTCATTATACATGTATTGTTTATTTTTTTATTCATTCAATACAAACCTCTTTACAAAAAGTATTGTGGTAACACTCATATTTCTCATCCTGTATTCTTCACAAGCATCTGGTCCTTAAACACTCAATCAATTGAGTGTTAAACACACATTACAATTAAGAAGCCTCCTGCACTCAAATCTTTTGACCTAAATGCAGGAACTGTTTGCTGTGTCAGACCAGCAGTAGTGACTGTCTACTTATCCCAGCAGACAGACACAGTACACCAGCTGGTATGAATTCTAGTGTATTGCACAGTATATCCAATCCAAATGCTTCTGTTCTCCCACTGGCCTGCTTTAGTGTTCTTTTAAAAACATGCGGCCACAAACAAGCGTATGATTTAGCTTAGACTTCTGTGCTTTATAATAACTCTTAAAAATATTAAGAGGGTACTGATCTAGGAGCCTCTGCCTTCCATTGCTTTCTTTTCTATAATTCACTTGCCCATGTTTGCTTATTGTGTTTGCCTCTGAAAGAAATCAAGTTTATCTGGAACTGATGCATAAACGGGTCTGTTTGATTTGTGTAATGTGAAACAGTGAGTCCCAATTTGAAGCAGTTTCACTCTAAGATTTTGCAGTGGCAGACATGCAGAGCAAACGTAATCTCTTCTTCTTTGTTTCGTCTTGTAACTCTCTTCACTTCACCCAACAGTCATGCAGCTGAAGGTGAGGATGGTTGTTTTGCAGACGAGGACTGGTAAGAGACAACACTGATGTTTTTTTGTTTGTTTTTTGCTTCTGTGATGTGTTTTTGCTTTGACGCCTTGTGAGAAATGTGGTTCAGGCCCGTTGATTGTGATGTGATTGTGGATTTTGTGGATTTTGGCAGCACAGTGTCATAAAAATCTGGTGTAAAGTCTGATATGAATGTTGAACGTGAATTTAAAATGGCTGTTCTGTGATTTTTTTTTTTTTTTGTGTGTGTGTGTTTTGTGGTTAAAACTGCAACAATTTGTTTTTTACTAATTATTGTGAATAGTTACAAATTATATTTCCCTTCTTTTTTAGGAAAAATCCAGTTGTTGAAAAAAATCTAATGTTTTTTGTTATATTTTAAATGTCCTTTTTTAATTGTTAAAAAAATAGATGTTTTACTTTTCAGTAGTAAGTGATAACTAAAATGGCCGTGTTTGTTGTCAGGATAGTCTCTCTGTGTTAACCAGAGGTTAATTGGGTGCACTAGTAAATAAATAGATCTGTGATTTAAGTCTCAACTCTACATAGGTTTGAGCCTTTGTGTTAGGAGCCCAGGTCCTGAACCATTAGCACTTTGTAGAGGAAACTGCAGAGCCATTGACAGGTCATATAATTTTTCCAGGAAGCTGCTACCCAGACAGCCAAAGTCATGAGAAATCATGTGATATCAGTAATACAATCTACCTTGAATATGCAGAGCTGTAATAATAAATATAAGTTGCATGTGTCAAACAGGATTGAAGATATGACTAGTACCTGATTTGACTAGTCTGAGCATTTTAAGAATATCATTTACAGTGTTAACTAACTTATTAATCCACTGATATATGGATGCAGTACCTCTCTTTGTCTTTGCAAGCATTGAGGCTGCACTGCAAGCATGTAACTACATTTGAATAGTAGGGTCACATGCAGGAAACAATAGAGAGTGTGTATGTGTGTGGGTTGTGTGTGTGTGTGTGTCTCTGGGGAGTTGTGTAAGCAATTCTGTGACATATGCCTTCTGCCCATCCACCTCTGCTGCTTATTTTGTTTATCACTCTAATAAACACAAACCCATGTGCATAACGCCACATTACCTCCCTTCTTCCCAGTGGAGCAGTAATAGGATATCCTGTCATAGACAGAAATAATATGTGTATGTATATGTAATGTGTGAAGTCCTAATTCTAATATATATTAGCTTATTATAGTTGAGCACTGCTGTAGATTGCAGGAGGGATATGAATGGGCATAATCGTGCCATGATGGTCCAGTATCTACAGAGCTGCATCCTGTTTCCATGGAGACGGTTGCCCCCTTGGGCTTTGGATCACCAATAACAGAGTCTATGTTTAGAAAGAGATTTTAGTGTACTGCATAGTGTAATGCTATTCTGAACATAGCCAGAGACAGGTCAGGCATATCTTGCAGACTACCCAGAGTTCTGAAGGCATGAAAAATCAACAGTTCTGCTAAGGTATAGGCTAGTATCTGCACTACACATCTGTGCATTACAGTCCTGTGTAACGTGAAATGTACTGTGTCATTGTGTTTCTATATGGATATCCAGCATATCAGTTGCTCTGTCAGCACGGCAGAAATGATCCGAGTGTTCATGTTGCATGATACAAAGCTTATTGTGTTTCAGAGTCTCTTTATTTTCTGCTTATGGCGCATTCGGACTAATATAATCTTCGCCCGGTGCATTTTAATGCGTTTGGATATCAGGAGCTACGTGTGCATGTCTGCATGTATCCCAGTTTGAGGTATTGAGAGACAGGAAATTAGATTTTGTCGGCGCCGCTTCGTAATGTGCTTCTCTTAGTGTGATAGATTTGATTTTCACCCTCCCCCAGCCTAAGATTCTGTCCTTACCTCCATGACATCCTCAGAGTCTCAGAGACGAGAGCTGCCTGCCTCAGAAAACAAGGCGTATGAGATTCAATCTTACCATCCACCTAGTGCTACAGTGAAAGAAGTGTTGTTCAGTACACCCTATGGCACAGCATGATGAAATCATGAAATAGGCTGTTAAAAACCAAGATATAAGCTCCAAATTTGAATTATTCACTTTTTCACCCCCAACCTCTCTTCTAGAAGCTGCAGTATTTTATAAATAGTTCAGTTTTGGTGTCATTAATTAATAACTAGGCAACGTGTTTATGAGGTTGCCATGATGTCACAACTGCAGCCTAAGAAGGTGTTAGTGTATAAAAAAATATACTCCTGGCACTGGCCTCCTGCCATGGGACAATGTTTTATATAATGTATAATGTAGATTGGTCCTTAAAACCGTCATGTTTAGTGTAAGTGACTACATATCACAGACCTGCTAATCAATATCCTTCCTAAAATAACTGTAGACTGCAAGGTGTAAATTCTGTGTGTGTTACTATTGGTGAAAGTGTCAATGGCTGGTCATGTGGTGATTGTATCTGTTATTGCTCTGGCAGTGTTTTATGAATAGCAGTCTCACCTTGTAACTATCTTGAAGTGGGATTTGAGGTGTGTGGTCAAGGTTCAAAGGTCAGGGTGTGATGAAATTAATATTAATGTTTTACAAACAAGAGCTTTCCCTGATGGAGAATGCATGTTCTTCAAACTTATAAAACCTTTATAGTAATTTACTGTGTTTTTTTGCTTTATAGTTTGACGAATATCAACCAGATAATGTTATTGTTATTTATTTAATTTTTTTAGGAATATTGGATATAACACTAACAGTCCTTTCCACTTTCTAATAAGTTATCGTTATTTAACATGAGCATTAACAGTTTAAGAATTTTACCACAATTCAGTTATGTGTCCTCTGGGTCTGGGTTTTTAAATATGTTATTATCTCTTAGGATACAGTGCTTTTTGATGTGAAAGATTCGTTGAAATTGAAAGTTTTAATGTTTAATATCAAACTTGTAATGGAGTGGGTAGGCAGAAATGTTTAATATTAAAAAATGTAATATTAATTCACAAGGCTTGCAAATATAAAGGTTGCTAGTCGTTGAATAACCATAGTTTAGTTAACACACGATTTAAATATTTAAATTCCTAACACGATTAACATTTTGAACTATTCTT
>JAZGTK010017342.1:0-12316 GCA_036877625.1 Ambastaia sidthimunki
TCCTTCCTGTCTTGTCTTTGTAGTGCAGGTCTTCCAAAATCTCCCTCTGGACTCCACTCGCAACTTGCATGACCTACTGTGGCATGTGAACGCTGAGAACATTAACCTCAGCGATCATAATAAAGCTGGTGAGGAACTCCAGGCCATCAGAGGCATCCTGGTCCATTTCCTGTTTCACTTCCTGTGCAAGAAGAACCTGCTCCCATCACTTAAAAGCAAAAAAAAGGTTCCTGTGTAGCAGTGAAACTAAAGATAAGAAGTACATCATAGTGTAAAAATAATCACAAATCATCTGAACTAGCTGAGCTAAAAGCTGCTGTGGTTATAGTATGATAAAAATCTAACTTGTTGTTCGCCCACTAACACATGTATTTTCTTTACACTAGGAGATGTTACACAATGCAATTTGCCAATGCTACTTTTATGAAAATAACAATGAAGTAACATTCAGTTCATTGCATAGATGAAATAGGACTTACGTAAATGTTTTCTAATGGCCATTGTGTTCATGAATGTAATGATCCAAATATTTAAGATGGCAGAGAATGTAAAATGCCGCAATTCGAGGGCGGAATGAGGAAAGAGGGAGGAAGAGATGTAAAAGAGAGAGAGAGTGAAAGTGGAGTATTTTTGATGACCAAGGAACAGAATGTACATTTATTGTTGTAAATGTGTGTGGGTGGATGGCATTGCTTTACCTTTTTTCCCTCTCTTTATTTCTCTTTCTTTCCTGCACTACACCTCTCAATGCAGTGGCAGCAAATCTGTCAGAACATTTGTGGTTGTTATGGTGACGGGTATAAAGAGCTGACTTGGTCTTGGCTGCCGAGAGAGATAGAGAGAATGAACGAAAGAGAGAGGAAGAGATCGAGATGCAGGAAAAATAGATAAACCATAAATCTGAACAGGGAAGAACAAGGATAATGGGGGGGTTGGTGTATGTGGTCAGGTAAATTGTGATTTTTTTAAAACAGTTAGGAGGAGGTGTTATGCAGGATCAATGTGAGGCAGTAAATATAGTGAGATATTCAGAGGAGACTCAGCTCAACATTTATCACCCCCATCACTATGACAACACGGAGAAATGATTGTTATGTAATAATGTCAGCGGTCCAGAAGATTCCACTTTCTGTTGTTGGAGGGGTGTCAAAACAAGTGGAGCAAGCCAGAAAAGCAAAGCTAGTTCTGTCATTATTAGAAATTATTTTTAATTTGTTTGTGTAATGTTGTACAAATAAAATAGAAAGCTATAACTAAACTGTCTTGCATATTGAGAAAATGTTAAAGATGGTGACCACTGAATATATTACTAGCATACTGTTAACATACAAATGAATTCCCTTCATTTTGAAGCAATTATGTTTGCTTTTTATAAACTATTTTTTTTAATGATCTTTGTCTTTATGGTTTATCAATCTTATATGTATCAATCTTACATTTTCTATGTAAATCGAAAAAGCATACGAAACTGTTGATAAATCACTAATAATTAAAATAAATCCTGACTAACATTATTTCCTGGTACTGTGTTTTGTTACTGTTTTGGCAACATAAATGTTACAACGGACAAATATTTAACTTAATAGTTGCCTGCAAGCCATTTAAAGATCGATCTAAATGAATATCTATCTAGAAGTTTGCGTCAGTTGCTGTTATGTGTGCTTGTGTTTGTGTGTAACTACAGTAGTTTATGGTGCGGTATTATCCTGGCACCACCTGTCTCCGTTGTAACTAGCTTAATCTAGGTAGTTTGTCCCTGTTGTAGCACCGTAGCAACTCCAGGCCAGGAAGACAGGAGAAGTATGGGGTGAAAAAAATAAAAACGCTTTGGAAAATAGAGTGCAGGGGGGACGTCACAGCCCGACCACCGCGAGCAGAAGTATACGATTAAGATCGTACCAACACAGTGGTGTAAGAAGTTCAATCTGAACCTTCAAAACATAAGACATGACAACAAACCGGAAAAGTTGATTTTTGAAAGTCCTCAATCGACTAAAAAAAATATAAGAATGATAATATCTGTGCATCGTGACGAGTCGCTGGGATAAAGGGCCAAGTCTGAAAACAACGGACTGCTTATGATTTTCCGTTCTTCCCCCTCTCTTCCTCTCTCCAACAAATCGGCGGAGGTTTTGCGCACAACCGGGAGGCGCCGCAGACCGACGGCAGGAGGGAATGAAAGTTTGTCAGGCGGGCGGAATTTCATTCGACGTAAACACTTCTTGTTTTTGACCACGGGTCACGCGTATTTCAATCTAATACACGTTTTAGAGACTTCAGAAAACTGCGGGCATTTGTTAAGGCGAGCACTGGCATCGAAATCCAGCTAGAAATCCTGTTTTAGGCGTGTGCGTGGGTTGCGCCGTAACATGACGATTGTGGCAGATTGACGCGGATATCACGAGCGCTGCTGTTTAGGAGCTCGGCTTCCTACTTATCTCAAAGTGATTTCTGTTGACATATTTGTGTTTGTACAGCTCGTGTATGTAGAAATCTAGCGTTGAGTTGCTTTGTATTAGTTTACGCAGTGCTGCCAAAATGAGAGTGGAGAGGGAGCGCAGTGTGGCACATCTGATCGGATCCGAGCGGCACTTCAAGCTCATGTAAATGCTGTCATGCAATCTTAAGGATCGTAAACCTCAGACATTAATCATCTATAAATGTTCCCCAGGCTCACGATCATCTTCTGCTAGCGTTCGTCCGAAGATCCGGATCACTTGGCCTTAAGGAACCTCTTGCACTGCGCTACACATAAATAAACATTTTTATGGGCAGAAATCCTGCAGCTGTTTTCGCACTCGGTTAAACTGGCAGCGGCGGGGACAAGCCAAATGTTTCTCCAGGAACCTCGCAAGTTTTTATAAACTGTCCCTTGAAATAAACATTGTGAAAAATTAATTTCAATAACAGTCGCCTTGGAGTACGTGTTTTGATCATTGTTGCCTGTAGAAATTGCTTTAAGGATGTCAGAAAACGCACCTACGCGGAGTCTGGATGACATCGACCTGGCCGCCCTGCGGGTGAGTTTGTATGTGCGTGTGTACTGTATGATCACCTTCCTGCACCTGTCAGAGGCCTTCTCACTGGAAATAATCCATCAAAATCTGATCACTGCCAGTATTATGTGTTTTGAAGACATGCGAAAAGGAAGAGTTATAAACAATTAAGAGCTGTTATTAGCCAGCTTAAAGGCTTAATAAAGGTGTGTCACATGATTTTGGTTAGTTGTTTTTGTGAACAGGTGAGTCCTTGGGCCTGTTTTGGGTAACATGATCATTCTAGTTTGGAGTGTTAAGTATGGCTTCCTAGGTATATGTACGTAGGCAAGACTCTCTCTCTCCCTCTCTCTATGTCTCTCTCTCTCTCAATAACACAAACACACAGCTGTGGTTAGGGAGGGCCTACCTTGCAAATAAATGTTGTCACTGAATAGTCTTTCACTGTAATAGTAGAATGGGTCTCTTGTTATATGGGGAATACCCGGCTACACCTTATTTGTAACTCTGTAACTTTCCGTTTGGACAGTCAGCAGTTCAAGGTGTGTTATTTCCCAACATGGCTATAGTGAGCCTAATTTCTTTTAGTCCCTTAATTATTTATTTAATAAAGATTAAAAATTTCTTACAGACTAAATGTCATTAGACATTAGGTGGAGGGGATCTTGCTTTGTAGAACAGTCCCTATTTAATTCACATGTGAGCAGAAGGCTAATCTATTCATAGCTGAGTGGTATGTTAGCAGGTGGCTAATCCAGTGTTTTAGGGCTCAATACTCCCACCATTAGGGAGACTTCCTGCATATATGAGGTAACTGTCAGTCATTCACAAAGAAACATATTTCCACCATTGTTTGTGTCAAGATGTGTTCATTACCTAAGCAAGGTATGCTGGACTAGAATTGGAGGAAGAAAAACACTAGAAATGTCCTTTCTGAACTAGAAGGCTAGAGGCTTTCTGTGGAAAGCTCTCATTTTTTTCCTGTTTCCTGCCTTTTATAAATTTCCTTTTCCTGCCTAAAATAAATTATATATTATATATTTACGATTGATGTTGTCAGACACCTATGATTAAGCCAGGAATGTACTGTACAGGTTACCTTTATTCTCTGTTTTGGTACTGGGCAGGGCTCTCTAGGCTCTGTATGATATTCCACTGAGTGAGTGAGTGAGTGAGTGAGAGAGAGAGAGAGAGAGAGAGCTCTTCGAGCAGGATGATTCACATGAGCTCATTGTTTGATATCTGTCCTATATAACACCCACATACTGCATATACACAAACATGAATGTGCGTTTGTGTGTCTTTCTCACACACTGTTATCGTTACACAGTTTGGGAGGCAGAACACTTTCAGACCATCAGAAGAGGGCCGCCTTACATTTGACCCTCTAGCATGCATCGTACACAACCGTGGCAGTTTAGTTTTTCATTGTGTTTGAACTTGAAAACAACCTACCTGGTCTACACCTGTGGCTGTCTCAGTTTCAGTTTTGTAAGAACCACTGAAAGTAACATCAAGCATAGACTGAGCATCATATTACACGGGTGAAAAACAGGTGTTAGTGTGTGAATCCATCTATTTTGTGGAACCATGTCTTTAAATATTTCTATTACATAATCAAAACAGTAACCATATGAAGGTTTGGTAGGTTGCTTATGTAAATGAGCCAACAGGCTAATGATATCGTAACAGTAACCTAAACATCAAACAGAAATGCTCAATACAAGCATTGCTTGATTGGAGATGACTAAAACATTCTGTGTAATGTGACAGAAGCTTTCATGTCATTGGCTGATCAATATTCTAGCTATCAAATAAAGGAAGTGCAATTAGACCAGATGTTGTTATGATAATACACTGATAAACATTATCTCCTTTTTCATGTATGTTGGTAGCTGCATTCATGAGGTTACAAATTAATGATGAAACTTGATCTAGACTAGTAGTAATGCTTAATTATTGATAACTTTAGGCTGGCTATGATGGATATTACATTTGGGTCTCTTTGTCTCTAGATAATTGTATGTGCTGTCTCAAGATAATTCAAGTGCTGTTAGGAATATTTACCAGTTATTATCTTGTTTTGTCCAGCCTTAAGTTGACTAGGTATTTTACTACTAACATAGCAGATGCTCAGTAACAAAGTAACTCAGTTACTTTAATGTGGTAATACTGTTTATTGACATTATACGCATTACGTTACATACTGATGTATTTCTGCAAGTTAAAAGTTGTAATCTTTAAAACGTATTACAAAAAGATAAAATTCAATTGTCAGGCAGGGCATAGGGCCAATATTATTATGAGGGATTTTGTGTGAGAAGTTACATTACACAGAATAAAATTGAACTTCAAAAAAGGTATCGACCATAAAGGAAAGCCAAATAGTAATAGGAATGATTAGTAGACTTATTGACCTATTACCATTCATGAGCTGATTATCTGTTCACACAACTATATAAATGCTATGAACTGTAGCAGTTGTTGATGTTTCTGTGTGATTCATGTGGGGTTTTTTCAATGAATGACAGTGAATATTCAGGCAGAATTTTATGCAGCATCTCATGTTTTGTTCTGTCACTCATCACACCAGCACTGACATACACTGACAAATATTTAAAGATTTAGCCCATATTCTGAATTTTAAAGCTTACTGATGTCACCCCAACATCTCTGTCTCTCTCGCTCTCTCTCTCCCTCTCTTTCTTTCTCTCTCTCTCTATTTCTTTTTCTTTCTCACTGTCTCACAATGAAATAGCCATGGGGAACATTTTAAACAAACTTTCTTCCCCCTGCCTTCCCTTATTCACTATGTCCTTATTTTATCATGTGAGAACACGCACGTCATCTGTTTATCATCTTATTCATTTGTGTATTTATTCATTCCACGACTTACCTGTCACCCCTCCTTCCCAGACAAATGGTCTGTACTGTATAGACCAATTTATGTAGACCATCTGCTGTCTTGTTGATAATGTTATTACCCTATAATGTTCCTTGTAGACTCAGATTGGATATTATGAGGGCATTATACATTTGACATTACTCACGTTGTTTTAAAACTCCCTTTTTTACATTCTGTGAGTTTGTTCTCATTTCCATTCAGCTTCTTACTGATGTTTCAAATGAGAGCGTGTTGCTCTCTCACAGCTCAGCACTTTAGATCTCTTTGCGATAGAGTGAGGAAGAGATAAAACAAGATGAAGAGGGTGAGAGAGAGAAAGATTGCAGTTATGGAAGGCAGATGAGAGAGATATTCAAGGTGTGTATGTATATGGGCTGGGAAGAACGTTAGCCCTGTCCACCCACAGAGCTGTGCTGAGGCCATATTGAATCACTGTGTGTGTGTGTGTGTTTGTGTGTGTGTGTGGCTGTTTCCAACCACTTATTCTTGTTTTTGGCCACATTCCCCTGTTAAAGAACATACATATGAGCTGCAGAAAGCATCAAACAGTAGCAGTTATATAATGGGTTTATTAATTCTCTTTGTAAAGCACCAGGTTTGTAACATGACACTTTGTCATGTTCACAATATAGAAGCAGTTAAGAGTCACTCCTGAGAGGAGAAAAAAAATCCAAATCTCAGAATGAAGCTGTATTGTAGTACATGAGATGTTTCCTTTTGAAATTGTTGATTGCAAAATATATTGGTTTTTTTTACAGAGTAACAGAATTACAGAGTGATAGAAAATGGAGATGTGCTGCTTTCAACATATGCGAAAAGTCATTTTTATTATCAGTATTTTGTCTTGTATTTAACATCTGTTTATCCTTTTAATATTTGCAAAAAATGTTTTTAAGGAAAGACTTTTACTAATTTTGTTAAATTTATGCCTTAACCGTAAATATTTTTCCAGTAGGGTAATAAAAGTAATCCAAATTCATGATGCATGATCTAAAACAAGTCTTAATGGCTTATTTAAATTAGCTAACGGTAAAGTACATTTATCTTGCTGTAGGGATTCTTACATACTGGACAAAACTTTGTTAACCCTCTTACTGTTGTTAGGCTTGTATGATTCAATGATTTTGCAATAATAAAAATGATTTCTGTCTGCCAGGACCCAGCAGGAATCTTTGAGCTGGTGGAGGTTGTGGGCAATGGCACCTATGGACAGGTGTACAAGGTGAGATGGAAGGACAATGCAATACTATCTTGTTGTTACTGAGAAATATAATTATGTATGCTAAATTTGTGTTTTAGAAGAAACCAATAATGTATCCTGAATATTTATATAAGAAATGAATTAAATGAAATGCTGGTGTGTGAGCAGATAAGGCTTTAAATCAGTTTAAAGCCTTATCGATGCAGCTGTGGTCAGCCCTTTCAATACTACACTCACTATTGAGATTAAGATGTCTTGATAGAGTGGATGATAAAAAGAAAGGACAAGGGGATGAAAGAGGACTGGTGTGTGTAGAAATACAGAGGAACTTCAGTTTATTGGTGCAATGTGTCATTTATAGGCCACTGGTGCCACCAAACAGAATTTCAGTCACTTCCACAATCTGCCATTGGTCAAGTCCCACTACAAACTCATGCCATTGGTTGAGCCAATGTTGCTATGTTGGACTTCTCAAATAAACAGCAATTTTGTTTATGCTTTTTGGGAAAATAAGCATATAAATGGCCTGCTTATAATATTTCTCAGCTCATTAATAGGAAAAAATAAAAATGACACTTCACTTTTAAGAGACCACTTGGCTCTGTAAGACCTGTGATGCCATTATACTTAAAGACTGTAGTGTAGTGATTTTAACCCTACAGACCTCAGTACTTAATTGCAGTGTATGACATGAGCATACCCTAAAGAGTTTAAAGGGTGTAATTTATACTTCAGGCTCTATTGTTTGGAATGTATGTAGTTTATAGGCTGTAGTGAGGATATAGTTTTTGTAGTGGTGTATAATGAGTGTGTAGTTTATTGAGAGCATAGTGTGCAATAAATATGATGTATGAAATATAGTTTATAGTGGGTGTAGTACAGTTTAGCTTTTCTTGTGATTATTATGTAGTTTATACAAGATACTTGAAGGTCAGCTGAACTTTGTCATACTTCCAGGTTAAATTATACTCTTACTGAGGTCCACTAACAATGAAGATTCTATACTCATGCTAATTCTATTCTCTCTGTCTCAGGGTCGTCATGTTAAAACGGGTCAACTGGCTGCCATAAAGGTCATGGATGTGACTGAGGAAGAGGAGGAGGAAATTAAAGCAGAAATTAACATGCTGAAGAAGTACAGCCATCATAGAAACATTGCTACTTACTACGGGGCCTTTGTGAAGAAGAGTCCACCCGGACACGACGACCAGCTCTGGGTCTGTGCTTCTGGCTCAGAGCTATAAACCCGATCGTAGTGTGACCTCCTGACCAATCCCATATCTGCTAGAAACTCCTGCACTCACACTATGACCAATTACAGCTTCTCTGTCTCATTAAGAAATCATTTAGAATGAAAAGAGAATGAACATTTTATATTTAAAAGGATATGGAACACTGTTGTTTTGAAAGCATTGAAAACTTGCCGTTTCATAAAGGCACTCTTCTGTTTCGTGAAATGTGTTTGTCATTAGCTGGTGATGGAGTTCTGCGGCGCTGGCTCAGTTACAGACTTGGTGAAGAACACAAAGGGAAACTCACTGAAAGAAGACTGGATCGCCTATATCTGCAGGGAGATATTAAGAGTGAGACATACGCATGCATTTCACACCTGAGTTGACCTGTGTTTTGGTTTCTTGTTTCATACACATAATTATATTTAATTATACACAGCCAGTCTCTCTTCTCCTCAGGGACTGTCTCACCTCCATGCTCATAAAGTCATCCACAGAGACATCAAGGGACAGAACGTTCTGCTTACTGAGAACGCAGAGGTTAAACTTGGTGAGTGGGCGATTCTGTTGATCATATTTTTTCAATGTCCTTTTTATTTTTGGTATTTTTGAGTTTCTATTTGCTTTGTCTGATTGTGTGGTATTTCATTGATGTAACTCAGTTTGCATGTGAATGAGTGTGTGTGTGTCTGTGTGTGTTGTGTAGCCTATATCCTGCCTGATTAGAGAACATCATATAACTAGAGCAAATCAGCAAAGCTCATTAATGTAGCCCAGACACCATGTTAAAAATATCCTCACACACCAAAACCTAAAGCGGAGTGTGTGGAGGAAGTTAAAAAGTGTGTCTGTTTGTGAGAGATGGATGAAATTTGCATGGCAGTTTATAAACATGGCTGCACAACAGGTTTTAAAAGACCATTTGTAAGCAAACGCAGTAGTATTTTATTACACTTAACTATTATAAGTGATATATTAATCCAATGCCTCTGTCACTCTCTCTGTCTCTCTGCCCTGTAGTTGATTTTGGGGTGAGTGCACAGTTAGATCGTACAGTAGGCAGAAGGAACACTTTCATCGGCACTCCGTACTGGATGGCGCCAGAGGTCATTGCTTGTGATGAGAATCCAGACTCCACCTATGATTACAGGGTAAAATGACTTTCTATGAATAAACTATGATCTATGAACACATTGTTTGCCTAAAGTCTTGTACATAAAAAAATGTGTAGTAAATATGACTTTTTTTTATAAATTACACACACAAGCAGTGAAACCTGCAGTCAGTGGCCTAGAAATATCTGTTTAATTCTGCATAAGCAGGTCTTCACTCATGGTGGCTGCCGTGCTGAGATCACATTACATGGGTGATAAATAACTCTGTGAAAAGCTTGAACTTCCAATGGCAACTGGAAGCTGAAATCATTTGCATTTGTGTGAAGTCCACCTAAAACAAAATACTTTAACAGAGTTTGGCATTACTTTTTATTTTCTTTATTTTTAAAACAATACCAAGTGTACAAACAAGGCCAGTATTGCCATAAAGTGATACCAATGCTGATATCTGCTAAATGTTCTGAGGATAAACTAGTTTGGCCTAATTAATGAGTTTAATGAGAGGAAGAGTTTATCTTATGTCAATCATCATTTTAAGGATATTAAACGGAAGCTTAGTAAAATACTTTAGTGAATGAGTCCTGCCACACAGTCTGCCTGGATTCAGAAATAGTTCCTTTCCTTAATAACTAAATGATTATTTCCACTTCAAAGTTTATAATATAAGCTAAATAATAAGCCAAATAAGCGTTTATTGTTTGTATGAAAGCATTGATCTCTTTGATACAACATCAGTATTAGTAGTATTAATATTTCAAGATCTATTAAAAGTATTGATTGCGTGTGCTGGTCTTATGAATGAATGTTTTATTATTTCAGAGTGATATCTGGTCTCTGGGCATCACTGCTATAGAGATGGCTGAAGGAGCTCCTCGTAAGTTGCAGACTCATTCACACATGTGGTGTACAGTCACATACATGTTGTTAACACCTCTTAAGTTACCATAACGCACAAGTTACGTTAAAGTGTGAATTCCGGCCCTAATATGAGGAAAACTTTTGTGCACAGTAAATAATTGTTAAACTGTACACAGTACAGTTGCAATCCAACTCATACAGAAGACAGAAGATCACAAGCAAGATCGTTGTTATAACATGCAGCAAAACGCTTAGTCATGTTTTCTTTCCTGCACACACACACACTCACACGGACAGTGTGTAGCAGAGGCTCAGTTACTGTTCTACTCTTAGTCATGAATTGTTGTCACCTTGAGTCAGTCAGTCTGATGATTGGACATATGAGCGTGAGTGAGTCTCGTATGAACTTGTTTTGATCTGTGATTGCTCTCTCTCCCAGCACTGTGTGACATGCATCCCATGCGAGCCTTGTTCCTTATCCCACGGAACCCTCCTCCTAAACTAAAGTCCAAGAAATGGTGAGGATGCTCTGTTTAGCTGTTTAAAATCACTCTATATTTCCTTACCTCCCTCTTTTTCCTCTCATCTCCATATGTACCCCCTTGCATATACAAAATCATTCCATATAGCTGTCAGCTTTCCCACTTGTACACAATTTCCTTAGTTTATAGATGTTTTACAGACATAAGCCGGAGTGTTTTCTCTCACACCTGCCTACATTTTCACACGTATAGCTTATCAGAGTTCTAATGTTTGAGAAAATTGTTCACTTTCTGTTAGAGGTTGTTGTCATATATTGGCATGTCGTGATTTAATTTTAGACACACAGTTATTTTGGTCCCTCTGGCCCGAGCCCTGCCCTTGAACAGCTGGTTTAGAACTAAACATGGAACATATGTTGGGCAGGATTTTGAAAGACAGCTATGTTTTGCTTTACTGCATTGTGTCTTGTTAGTAATACTGTGTAAAATGTTCTTTTTCCTGTTTTCAGATTGTTTAACATGTATGTTTTGTCAGTGTTTTTACGTTTTGCTTGCTGTTACTTTGGTTGCCTTTACTGTTGTCAGTGTGAAATGCTGCATGAAATATTGAATACCTTGAATGCACTGTAAGTGGCTTTGGATAAAAACTTCTGCCAAATGCATAAATGTGAATGTAAAGTTGTGCAACACACACCAGAGTGAAACATGGTATTCAGCAAAAATGATGTTGGGCAGAACTTAATTATATTTCGGGAATTATTGTGAAAAGTGGAAGTTACATTTTTGGAGCCAAGTGGTTTGAGGGGAGGAGTTAAATTGAAAAACTTAGGAAGTTGTGTGACTTTTATTATTTTGGCTATGTAGACAAGCACTTTATTTGCTTTGGAACTACATGCACCAATTAAATGTGACTAGGAATATGCATTAAAAAGTAAGGTCATGCTTGCTCCACCATAGAAACGTTTTATCCCTACAGAATATATTTTAAAAGTAAATAATACAATATGTGATTATAACAATATTTACTTGCATATTTTTTGCTAAACATTATAAAATGGGAAAAAAATCGAACAAACCCCATTTGTTGCATCAAATGCATTTTTTGCGTTATGACTTGTTATATATTATTGACCTTCATTGTCTTTCAGGTCTAAAAAGTTTATAGATTTTATCGAGGGCTGTCTGGTGAAGACATATCCCAGCCGCCCATCCACAGAGCAACTACTGAAGCACTCGTTCATTAGAGACCAACCCACAGAAAGACAGGTCCGCATCCAGCTCAAAGATCACATCGACCGCACGCGCAAAAAACGCGGTGAGAAGGGTACGTGTACGTGTGTGTATGCACAGCGCTAATGTGATGTTACCTGTTGCAATGTTGCTTTTATTAATGGTTTATTAATATTTGTAATGAATCACAATTATAAAACAAAAACAAACTGGCTTTTGTTAAAGGAAGAAATAAAACTTCACCTCACTTTTTCCTCTTGTTTGCTCTGTGCTGTGACTGTAGCTGGTGCTGTAGGG
>JAZGTK010017343.1:0-12315 GCA_036877625.1 Ambastaia sidthimunki
GTTGTGTGTTTGTAATATCTGTTTAATATCTGTTGTGTGCAGGTGTGTGGCAGCCCTCTGTCCTGTGGCAATCACACGTGTGAGCGTGTATGTCATGAAGGTGTGTGTGGACAATGTCCACGGGCAGAAAATCGGTCATGTTACTGTGGCAAGACCAGTGAGTACAAACACACACACACGTTTGTTTTACTGTATTAGCTGGTTTCACATGGAGACTGTTCGGCTCCAAAAGTCACAAAGTTTTATTATCATTATGAAAATCTGGCCAACACACACTCAGAATTAGTTTTTTTTTCAGAGAGTGTGTTGCCGTGTACAGTTGATGTGCCCACTTGTGGAGACACCTGCGGTAAGAAACTGGACTGCGGTTTACACACCTGCTCAATGCGCTGCCACAAAGGAGCCTGTGAGACTTGTCGACAGGTACTTGCACACATCACACTCATGCACATACTGAGATGTGAACTCTTTTATGTCATATTAGAGAGCATTTAATGTGTGTGTGTTTGTGTAGGAGGTAGAAAAGACATGTCGGTGTGGCCGACACAGCAAACTTTTACCTTGTCATAAAGAATATCTGTGTGAGTCCAAATGCAACAAAACACGGACCTGTGGCCGACACCAATGCAAGAGAAAGGTCAGCGTACACGCGCACACACACTTCAACAGACACCAGTTTGGGATTTTCATTGTATGATAATAGTCTCAGAAAACATCACAGTTTCACGCTGTATGATATTAAACAATATTTCTTATCAGTAACAATTAGGGGTGTACCAATGCCGCGGTTCAGTTGGCTTGTTTGCTTTGGGGTTCATAGCACGACACCAGCAATGCTAAAGAACACTACATTCACTTCAACTTTGTAATAATAATAACACTTGAAGACAGTATCTTATGTGAGGGAATTCCCCCGTCAGAGCTCATATGGGGATACTTTTGGGGACTTGTAGGAGTCGTTATGGAAAGACATTAAAAATTATCTCTGCGTTTTTATTTTAGGCAGTTTAACGAACAGTACATTACAAACCCTGCAGTAAACCAGCTATAGGCCTATGTCATACTATACTTTATTATACTGTACACACTTGTTTCCCAGTGTGTCTGTTGACACATTGTGTAATTGACAGTGTGTTAGCATGATTGTCTGTGTTTTGTAGTGTTGCCCTGGTAACTGCCCTCCATGTGACATGAACTGTGGTCGAATGTTGGGTTGCAGGAACCACAAATGCCCATCTGTGTGTCATCAAGGTGAACCTTCTCACACACACACACACACAGTAGCATCTGTCTCAGAATCACAGTGGTTGTGTGGATGTTAGGGTTAGTGGATGTTGTTTTAAGTGATGTTTATAGAAGCTTATTGTTGCTCTTACTGTCCTTCATTGTCTTAAGGGAGAGAAACTGCATATAATCATCACATCAGTTCAGTTACTGAGGCTCAGTTTACAGCTTATATCATGCCTGCTTCTATAATAGAAATATTTATGTCACAATTAATGAAATCTCTGTATTCAATCTTTTTTTTTGGAAATTGGTCTTATATATGTTGTGTGTTTATTATGTTTGCGCCTTAAATGGAAAATTGCTGTAATATTTTGGGAATGAACTGTGTGTTGAACGGGTGTGGAACTGTTTTATATCAGTATAAAGCAAGATTTCCAGATGTTTACAGTCAGTCTTCTGATAATTAGTCACTGGACTGAACAGTCTGAATTCATGACAGTTCATGAGTTTTAATCAAGGTTAACAGATTAATCCTGGAGAACAAGCAGAACATTTCTCTGCAGTTCTGCTCTCTGCTCCTCAAGTTTTGTTGGAAACAGGTTTCATACATGTGATGTTTTAGCATGCTGCAGTCTTGAGAGATTGTAACCCAGTTTTATGTGAAGCATCACACAGTTGCTGCAGAGATTCAGAGGTGCTGGGCCGAGATCTGTCTGTGGATGCCATCTGTGATTATCTGCTCCATTACAAGATCAGCAAGAAATCCATTGCTAAAAACTTGTACTGGGATCTCGTGGAAGCCTTATTTTCCAAATGTTTTATTTTTCCTGACCCTCAGGGCACATGGGAGTGTTTCTGCCCCCCCGGGAGCATTTCCTGTGAGGAGTAAAATGTTTGAATTCTGTTGTTTTTCCGCCATGAGCACAAACTCCCAGACTTTATGCTGGTTCTGTGTCCAGTTAATCTGTGGTAATATTTGAACAAACTGACCTTTTCTCAGAATGGACTGTGTTTGTGTGTGTGCAGTTCTATGGCAGGAAAGGTCATAGAGTATATTGGTTATCTCAAAGTTTGATGGATTTTTTTAATCACTCTCTTTCTGTTTCTGTCATTCTCTGTTTATGGGCCCAATGCAAATTGGTGTACAAACATGTATCTGGAGCAACAATGTTATCTGGTATGCGTTTATTATCTCAATGTGCTGGCTGGTTAGTGAAATGTCAAGCCACAAGTGTGTAAAATGCTCTTTCTGTCAGAGGACACACACACTGAATTCACCAACAGTTGTCACAGTCTGTGAGTTAAGAGCTTATGGCTGGAATTATTACAGCAGTGACGGTGTTGATAATGGCAGTAAAACGGTCATCAGTGCGAGGACAGTCCAACTGAAAGATGCTGTGTGTGTGTGTGTGTGTCTGTGTGTGTCAGGGGGCTGTTATCCTTGTCCTGAGGTGGTTGAAGTTCATTGTGATTGTGGCTCTACCTCCATCTCTGTGCCTTGTGGAAGAGAGAGAACCACTAAACCACCACGCTGTAAAGAGCTCTGCAGGTATACACACACTCGCATACATACACAGTGTTTTGTTGACTAATATAATGACATCTCTCTCTCTCTCTGTAAGAAAACCTCCATCATGTCATCACTTGTCTCTGGAGCAGCACAGGTGTCACACTGGCTCATGTCCACCCTGTAAACAGCCCTGTGGACATCTGTTAGTGGGATGCACCCACCTTTGCCCCGCCCCCTGTCATGACCAGGTGCTGGTTAAAGCTGCAGAGCGGGTACGACAAACACTGTCCTCTCTCACTGCTGCTGTACTCTGTATATTCTACCACTGAGACTTAACCACTGAATTATTATTTATGCGAACCTCTGGAGTGTCTTGAATATATTTATGAACCAGCCCTTTACCTCAGTAATGAATCTTTTGCAACTGTGGTTTGGTATGAAGAGTAATCAAATATTACTGCTGTTAACTGTGAAATGTTATTGTCATATTCAATCTCTCTTTGAGTTTCAGACTGTGTTGGCTGGTCCGTGGGAACAACCATCAACTCCAGTGTATGTGCAGACTGCTCTGCCCTGTCCACCCTGCCTGGTCCCCATACCAACGTAAGGAATGTACACACACACACACACACTCTGCTCTGAGTTTGACAAAGATCTTCCCAGATATTACAATCCAAGCGTCAAAGCAAGAATTTCTTACAATGTGAATTTAAACTGTCTGTGTTTGTGTTTCAAGTGAGTGCAATTGAAACAGGTTATATACATTGTAGCAATGCTTCAGAGCAGCAGTATGTTTTTGTGTGTCTTTCTGTTGAACTTAAATTTTGTGTTTCTCCCCATAGAGCCTGCCTGGGGGAACACGAGGTAAATACACACACACACACACACACACACAGTGTGTGGCACATTTCTCACTGCAGCTGATAAGTTAGGGTTCTGGATCTCATTCTTCAGATAAAACTGAAGGTCAAACCATTTTAGTGTTGAAATGTCGGGGATGACGCACATGCACCTGCACACTTACCCACACACACTTCAGTACAGAAACCCATTATCTCTCAATTAAGTGTGTGCTGTCAAGACTACATTTGAGTAACTCTGAAGGTCTTTTGATTGTGTCTAATTCCATCTGTGCAGTCTGAGCCTGTCTCCTCCTGCACAACACGTTTGTATATGTGTGTGTTCTTGTGTTAAAGGTGAGTCCGGTTCCTTGTCACACACGCGGGCCATTTTCTTGCGGTCGTGCATGTGGACGAACTTTGACTTGTGGGAACCACATCTGCAGTTTGGAGTGTCATCATGTGACAAATTCAGACAGAAGGATGGTAATTCATCTTACACTCACAGACTGTCACCCTGCTGCTCCAAACTTTCTGTTTTGTCACGTTTGTGTGTGTGTGTTTGTGTGTGTGCAGGCTGGTAAGGAGTGTGTACAGTGTGAGGAGGGTTGTTTAAAGCCCCGCCCTGCAGGCTGTACCCACCCGTGTGCCCTGCCCTGTCACCATGGAAACTGCCCCCCCTGCACATTAATGGTCCGGCATCGCTGCCATTGTAGGATCTCCAACCTGTACATAGAGTGTCTGTGAGTAACGTGCACACACATACACCACAAATAGGCAATGAGCATTTCACTCGCAGTCATTAAAGCTTCAGTCTGTCACAGCTGTAGCAACAGTGTTTTTAAGGGCATAGAAAACACAGTCTTAAGGCTTAATTGTCAATAGATGTTTTTAATGTTTGATTTAATCTTTACCTTTATGACTGTGTGTGTGTTTGTTTTTTTTTGTAGGAAGTTGACATCTGCTGATGAACAGGACAAAAATATACTGCTCTCCTGTCAGAATCAGTGTCCTAAACAGGTGCTGAAATACATTGTGTGTGTAATGGCACTTAATCTCTCTCTGAGTGTTTGTGTGTGTAGTCACATTCAATTTCTCTGAGTGTTACTCTTTGTTGTGTAATCTCTCTCAATCCCTCTGATTGGTAATGTGTGCAATCGCACCAAATCTCTCTGAGTGTTAACAGGTTTACGTATCTATTTATTGGGGACAAATATGTAGCCAAAAGTCAGCAAAACCTGACAAAACCTCCTTTTACTGACATCCTTACTTGTAAAAATGCTATAAAAATGTAAAACGTAGAAATATTTTTGTTAGGGTGTAGGTTAGGTTATATTGTTTATAACTAGCGTTGTATAAAAACAAATCTGTAGAATGTCCCCATTTGTCCCCATGTCCCCATTAGATAAGTGTGTGTGTGTGTGTGTGTCTCGATCTCTCTGAGTTCAGAGATTACATTGTGACATATTAGTCAGTGTACAATATTGTTATCAGTGACATTGAAGTGCCAAAAAAGTAAAATTCTTTACGTCACAAAAACGTCACAATGTCAAAGTGTCTTGTAATTATAGAGAAAATTTCCAATTTTGGGCAAACTGTTTCTTTATGTAGAATGACATTTCTGCTAATTTTACAAGAAATGTGTGTTCTTGTTTATCTAATGTCCCCTGATAGATGGTAAAAGGTGCGTGTGTATGTATGTATGTATGTGTGTGTGTAGTTGAGCTGTGGCCATCGCTGTAAGCTGCTGTGTCACTCCGGTGAATGTGAGCAGGCCTGCAGTCAGAAAGTGAAGCTCAGGTGCCCCTGCAAGAGAATTAAAAAGGTACAAACACACACAAGTTCTCAGTATCTAATCACAATTGCCAGACACAGTGTAGCACATGCTAAAATCAAGCCGAGTTGCCCATTTACTGAAACATCTTTAGACTGAGAAGAGCTGCAGTAATATTTGGGTGTTGTACTGTTAATTCTTTACTAAGGTCATTTGACTTGAAGGTTGTGTTTGTGTGTTTAGGAATTCCCCTGTTCTTGTGCGAGGTTAAATGATGGGTTGGTCCTATGTGATGATGTGTGTCTAGAGCTCCAGTTGAAACATGCTAAGGTAACACACAAACACTCGCCCTTCCAAACACACACACACAGACAGTCACTGTTATTGTGAGGGATACTGGGTAAATGTGTAGAGCAACACAGGAACAAGCCATAAAATCCACTGCTGGGTCATTGGTATTGATTCTTTTGGCTCGGACAGAAAGCGTGAAAACATTCTCCCAATCCAGTAGAGGGTTAATGGACAGAGATTCCATTACACACACGCCATACTATGATCTCAATGGGAAACTTAGAGACACCGTTACTAGACAGTGTGGGTATATGGTATTACTTGTGTGTGTTCCAGGCTCGTGCGGCAGAGGAAAAAGCTGTGCTGGAGGAAGAAGAGAGAAAACAGCAGGTGAGAAACATTTTTAAATAGATGAACGTCACGTGATCTAAGAAACATCGTAACACAGATGTTTGTTTCGCTGTGTTTGTGTGCCGGTGTGTTGTTGTCTGTTTGTTTGTGTGTCTCTCTGTATCTGTATGTGTTTCAGGCTGAACTTGAGGCATTTGAGAAACGACAGAAAGGACGCAGAAAGAAGACCAGGAAAGTCACAGGGGTGGAGACAGAGGAAGGGATGTGGTTAAAATATAAGAACCGTCTTCTGGTGCCTGTCTGTGGTTTACTTTTGGCTGTGGCAGCGTTTTATCTTTTACAGCTGACTGTCTCGTAATAATCTTGAGTGTGACATTTTTTTCTAATGGTTTCTTTGTTTCTAAAAGTAAAACTTCATTTTTTCATCCATTAAGGAAACTTGTGTAAGTGATTAGAAAACCTAGATCTATAACTGTTTATGGTTATTATTGAGAGTTCATGAAATCTGTTATATCTGTAACAGTAAAAACTGTAATTTGATAGATTCACAAACAGCTATTTCAATTATTATTTTGACCCCCGTTTAAAACTGCATGATTTTATGTTCATGATAAAGACAAGATGATTTCTTGAGAGAGATTTGTCATGTAACCTAAATATAATAAAAACATTTGGCCAGTGACATTTCACATCAGCGGGTCAGAAGTTCTGGTGTCCAAGGCTTTTGGAAAGTTTTTAAATCAAATATGTAATTTATTTATTTAGTGAATGTTTGATCTGCTAAAGACAGTACATGACACTGGTTATTCATTTAATAATTAGTAAAAAATTATAAATGCATTTCATATAAAATTGTCTCGCCTGAGAAAATTTACACAAATACTCAAATTTAAAATGTTAAATTAATGTACTCACACATCCAAGGTGAAGGTGACATTTTTCATCAACAGAACAGTTAAAAACATTTTAGATAAATCTGTGGTGCTTGGTGATTCATAAAATTCAAAAGTCCATATATAGATATATAGATATAGCTATTGAGATAGATAGATAGATAGATAGATAGATGGATAGATGGATAGATAGATAGATGGATATATAGATATAGCTATTGATNATATATATATATATATATATTTAGTAAAAAAAAAAAACGAAACGATCGATTTAAGCAAGGAACTAAACGTAATTCACAACATTATAAGCTGTAATACAACAGCCTCAGGTAAACGGTCCAGAGCGCCTAATTTAGTATTAGCGCGTTTACACTATGAAACGCAAGCACGATAGTTTCAATTAAAAATCTTTATTTGTCTACTGAAGAAATAGACTAACCCAATTTGGATGGTCTGAGGGGGAAAAAATACAGTTTTGTGGTGAAATCTGCATTTTTATTCAATCAAACTGATGATGTCATGAACATACGACCTAACTCTAGTTTAGAGTATGATTTGAGCTCTGGAAATAAATTCATGCAAGAGTTGATGTAATGAAGTCATGAGCCTCACTTATCTATTTTCAAAACGAAACGTCAGTTCTACTGCCCAAACGTTTACATGCACATTATTGCCAAACAAAAATAGTGCAAAACAACATGCTTTAACTAGTAAAAAGAGAAAATCAAATGACAAACACGTCAAAATGTTTACAGGTAATTGATGAACAGGGTATCCCACCATAACACCCCCCGTCCAAGTGGTCGGGTCGGGTGGAGTTATAAACGAGCCCCCGTGACTCTATCAGTAGTGTGGCGCGGGCAAGGCACGCAGACTCTCGTGTTTAAACACGAGTTACTTTAAATTATTAAACAAATTACTCAATAAAGACTTATTACATAAACTAGATAAAGGCGGTGAAGCGGCTCCACTTAACTTCAGTGAGTATGTTTGTATATTTTATATATATGTGAAGGTGTATATAAGAGTGAGTGTGTTGAAAGAGCTGAACTCAGTTTCTCTTCCGCTCCTATAAATATCTCTCTCTCTCTCTCTCTCTCTCTCTCTGCGATAAGCGCGTTTGTCTCAGATTCTCATGCTCAAGCTGGAAACTCTGAAAAGAAAAATACCTGAATAAAAATAGACGCGCGTGTGTGGATCTGATCTGTTGTCTGTGCATGTGTATCTGATTTGTTCCGTGTGGATCTGTTCTTTTGTCCGTAAATCAGATCTGTTGTCTGTGGATCTGATCTGCTGTCTGTGGATCTTGTCTGTTGATCTGATCTGATGTTTCTGATCTTCAGTTAATAACTGTGTATCACAATCTTCAATTCGGTGAGACACAATCAAACTTCACACTCATTTCTTTCAGATGTTCGCTTGTTATTTTCCCAAAAATATGATGTTATTGGTGTCATGATTGGCGTGTGCTGTGTGATTTACATTTAGTCACTTTTTTTATATTATCAAGTATGTGTCAGTCATATGTCAATAACTGTCACTCATGCACAAGCAGATTATATTAACTGTAAATACACACTGCTAACACACACACTCTTTCTGTTTTCAGGTCTGTTTGTGTCAGATGAACACATCATGGGTGAAGCGTTCGCACACACGCAGCTCTGCAAGAAACATCTGCGCCTGCTGCTGGTCATCGTGCTGCCGTGTGTATGTGTGTGTGTCCTGCTGCTGACGTTCACAGGTGTCAACACAACAAACGAACAAATGACAAAGCAAATACGAAACACACACAGTAGAACGCTCTTAACAAGACATTATAAAAATACACACATATCGCTGGTCTTCCTAATGTGTGTGTTTAAGATTTTCAGAGCACTTTTAGAGCACTTTTTATTTTTGTGCTGTTTGTCGGGGTGTATGATTCAGGCTGTTATGTCTAAATTTAAACACAACATGATTTTTACTCTCATAGAAAAATGTATAATTATGACACAAACACAGGAACATGCAGATTTTTACACTCTGGCTTTAAATGGAATGAGTTTCTACCAACATTTTGTGTGTGTGTGTCTGTGTATTGGCTCACATTTTTTCTCTGTTTCATCAGCAAAAGGTCACAGTCTGGTTCAGAGACGACTGCATGTCATTCTTCTTTCCTTCTTTCTGTCCTCTTTCTCTCTCTCTCTCTCTCTCTCGCTCTCTGTTTTTTGGCTAGACAGTGTCTTTGGCTGGACGTGATCTGTGAAGCTGAAACACTCGTCCTGTCCGGACGTCCTAACGTTTCTGCATTGTCACAGTGGTCTGTGTCTGTCCACTAACATAACTGCTGCAATGCCACACACATCCTTTCTAGTTGTTTTATGTGAGGTAAAAGAGATGGGAGTGTGTGTGAGAGCAGGACTGGCTAAAGGGCATCATTTGAAAACTGAAGGGCATTAATTGAGCCAATACTGTTGGTGAGGTTGGCAGTGTATCCCAGTGATGTTTTGTGTCGTATTCTCAATGCATCAGAAACACCTTCGCTGTGCAAATTGTCAGCAAATGAAGTTATAAAAGTATCTGAGTCAGGTAATACAATGTGAAAGAGCTGCATGGGGGTTGATGCCGTCAGATGTGTCGCTCAGAACGTTTGAAAAGAGACAAACTGTTTCAGCAGATGGTGTGTGTGTGTGTGAGAGAGAGAGAGAGAGAGAGTTTGTGAGTGTGTGCCATAGTAGAGCAGTTTAAATATAAAAACAGCAACAGCTGAGGATATTTATACACAGACACACAAACATACACTCACACACACACACTTCACAGCAGCAGTTCCTCAGGTCTGTGTGTTTCTTTTATTCACCCTGTTTCTCATGTTTATCCAGGTTTATTTGGATTTGGCTTGTTGGATGCTCCAGGATCCATCTCCATAGCAACACTCTCCCCACTTACCAATGGACCCTATAACGACACTGGCCCCAACCAAATGAGGGCCAATAACAGAACAATGTTGACACAAGCAAGCACACAGCAGCCTGTACTGGAGACCACCCCTCCACAATGGGACTCTACCCGCAGGATGTCTCGTGCGTCCTCCTCTTCAGCAGGCCCCACCCCCACGGCCTCCTGGGACTGGTTGACGGTCATTTCAACAGTGACAAGCATGAACTCAGAGGCCGGTATGCTTTTGAGATGTACACTGCACTCCTCTATTGCTCACCCGGCTGCTGTCTGTTCCAGTAAAGTTCAGATGTTTTCTCTTTAGTAAAGTTCAGATGTTTTCTCTTTAGTAAAGTTCAGATGTTTTCTCTTTAGTAAAGTTCAGATGTTTTCTCTTTAGTAAAGTTCAGATGTTTTCTCTTTAGTAAAGTTCAGATGTTTTCTCTTTAGTAAAGTTCAGATGTTTTCTTTCAGATCTCTCTTTCTGTCTGTATCTCTGTCTGTCTCTGTTTGTCTGTCTGTCTTTCAGTATCTCTGTCTCTTTGTCTCTCTCTCTGTCTGTCTATCTGTCTCACTGTTTTTCTCCCATATTTTTTAATATCAAATATTTTTTACCCTCTACAGACAAGCTGCTAATGGAATTTAAAGACAAATACTTTGTGTGAGAGAGAGGCAGAATTTTTTTTTGTGTCCTTGGTAAAGGTTTCATCCCAGAAGTGTGTAGAATCCTAATTTGTTTGTGTGCTCTCTTGTGGTGACCTCTACAGGAGTGTGTGGTATATCATTGTTTCCCTATCTAAACAGACAAATGATTAATCACACTGAGTTTTCCTGGTGTGTGTGTGTGTGTGTATGTGTGTGGGGTGGGGGGACGTTCTACTTATCTTGTTGACTTTGACTTGAGCACTAGAATCACAATTACAATCAATGACTTCTAGTGAACACATTTATTTTGCTTTCTCAGTGGGGACATACCATAGATGTCTGTTGTTTTTGTATTCAAGTTATTATAATTGCTATAGACTAACCCTAATAAAAGTTTAGTATTTTACCATTAAGAAAAGTATTTATACACACACAGTATTTATACATTTATACACACACACACACACACATACTCTCTGCATCTCAGTGATATACAAGACTTTGATTATTGGTGCGCATGAATCATTAGCGCTTCTTTTTTTTATTAAAGGTGTAATTAACCAATAAAAACTCCTTCAAACCAACCTCTAAATTACACTTAATTTACCAATCCGATTTTCTTTTTTTGTCCTGTGACAGGTTCCTGCTCTGACATCACAGAGAGTCAATGTCACATGCTGCCGTACAATCAGACAGGCTTGTTGCCAGGGACGATGGTCATGAAGGGTAGTGAGATGCAGATGTTCCTGAAGTTTTTCAGCTATCTGAGTCGCCTGTCTTGTTACAGACACATCATGCTGTTTGGATGCTCCATCGCCCTTCCGCAGTGCATCAGTCATGGAGACCGCAGGTCTGTGACAATAAGTTAAACTACAACCTCAGAGACAAGTTTTCAGTTGTTTATCTGTTTGTCACTTCCAGTGTGTTTTATTAGCATAACAAGTAACATAACAGTTACCTCCTAAACACAAAAATAGATCAGATTTGACCTGCGCCTTAACAGACAAACTGACTAGCAACTTAAAACTGGATTAGCAGCATAACAATTTGTGTGACAATTTCATAAAAACAAAATCATTGAGGCCCCTTTTGCTTCATTGACGTTGATTAACGCAGCATTGCGTTAATGCTGATGTTATATGGGGGCTATATGAAGGTGGTTGTTGTTTATTTTGATTAGTGATCTACAATGTGCAGAATATTTCAGCAAAGGTTTTTTTTGAATCCCAAACCAGTTTGAAATGACATAGATGTTTATTATGCTCCAAACTTAAAAATACAGGACACTAATATAAAGTAGTTTACAAAAAAGAATAATACAGACAAATGTAAGGAAGCAATCAACAGAAATAAGGAACACCAAATGTGAACACTGGAGCAGTCCAGCGCTGTAGCAGATGTGTGTGTTTCTTCCGTTGATGTTACAGGACGTTGATTGTGCCCTGTCAGTCATTCTGTGAAGCTGCTCGGGAAGGCTGTGAGCCTGTGCTTCAGATGTTCAATGCCTCCTGGCCCGAGTTTCTGCGCTGTTCTCAGTTCACCAATAACACAGGAAGCACAGCCAAAGGTACAGCAGTGTGTTACACACCCCAACACACCCATGGAAAAGCTGGTGAGTGTCTCACACCTGCAGATTCACAACAGGTACATGAAGAATAATTTGAAAGACGTAATTATAATTAATCGTTTTATTTTGAACAAATAAATACATCTTTGTCTAAAGCTGTGTGCGGAGGAAGTGATAACTTCCTGTGTGCGAGTGGAATATGTGTCCCCCACAAATTAGTCTGCAATGGATACAATGACTGTGACGACTGGAGTGATGAGACAGACTGCAGTAAGTGTGTGTGTGTGTGTGTGTGT
>JAZGTK010017344.1:0-12314 GCA_036877625.1 Ambastaia sidthimunki
TAACTTGGCAAACTGCAGATTCAAAGTAGCTTCTCAAACACAGGTGATCAGGCAGTTACAAGACAAACTGCAGACAAAGCAAGAAAATCCTTCTGTTACGCAGTATTCTAAACCAATTCTCTGTGTTCAATTCTCTGTGTTCAGTTTCTTCCTGCTGTGGATAACCTGTCAAATCAGTGTGTGTGTGTAAACACAGCAGTGGTGCTTTAGCATCATCTCGGTATCATGTTAAAATTGCTCATGTGTCATGTTCACTGTCTACTTGTCAAGTGCACTAACCTGGGGCAGGGCACAATTGTTATCGGTGACATGTTTTGTCAGCCATTTATTTGGCTCCTATGTATTTCATGCTTAACAGTGTGCTGGATTTACCAGCATGGCCCAGATTGATGATGGTAATAGAGAGGAGAACAGAATTCAGTCTACCTTTATCTGATAGGCAGAGCAAAAAGTGAGGTTAGGAGGAGTTCCTCTGCAGTAAAATAGGCTTTCTGGTTGAATTATTCTATTACTTTATGCTCACACTTTGGCAAACTCAATGGGATTACAGCTTGAGGGACATCAGTTCACTGTCCAGAGCTAAAAAGTCACATGCATTTTCGGGCAGTTGACCTGCTCTGCTGTCAGAATGCTGTACTGTACCTACAGTATGTTTCACACAGAGCACACTACTGCATCTGATTATGGAAATGCATAATAAATTACAACTGGGTATGAACAAATGAGCCTGTGTCTGCACATTTCGTTTCTGTCTTTCTTTATCTGAAACCAAATCATTCTTATACTTCTAAACTGTACATTTATTAAATGTACATTTTCTTTGAAGGCAGAGGAGAAACAATTCATCAACTGCTGTACTGCTTTCATTACAAGAAAGCATCTGAATTAAGGTCTGGTCTTCACATGCTGTGATCGTCAGCATCCATGAGGAAATAGAAACAGAACAGAAAACCTTTCCCTCACTAAACCATCACACAATCCATATATGATGCATTGATGATGCAATGTCATCAGATCTCCCTGAAGTGTTACAGATTTGTCCAGTGAAGGAAAAAAATAAACCACAATGTTATCTCCATGATTAAAAATAAAGAACAGAACAAATGTCTTTTTTGAGAATGCAAAACTCTATACAGATTTCTATTGCCAGTTATATTTGGAGTTATCGGGCTTAACTCTAAATGCTTTTCGTAAAGCCCTGAATGTTTTTATCACCTTGAACTTTCCAATTTTTCAGCACGATAATTTTTGTTCATTCTAAGCAGCAATTCTGTCCTATAAATCAGACTTAGTCTTGCAAGTCAGGCGTTTGACTTGGATTTAAGGCTGGCGCATGGTAGCCTGGTTCATTCTGCAACAAAGCGAAAGCTCAATTAAACCATCGTGTTTCGTTCTGCAGGCGACCCTGAAGAAATTAGAGGAACCAATTTGTCAACTTCTGGTCAGAGTTTCCCTCCATCCAAATGTATAAATATTTCAGAGACAGAGCTCTAGGAGAGAGTTATGAATATTCAGTTAAGCTTGGGGAATTTGCATGACCACTTGCGGTTCTTGCAAAAACTCTTTTATTAAGACAAAAGCCATGAACCGTGCAAACTTTGCCAAACTCAGAAGCTATTGTTTTTTTTCAGAAGCACGCAGAGCAGACTGCAAACTTTATAACAGTCTGTGAGACAGTGACATTAAACAGTCACCTGTAGCCAACTGCTGAAAGACAAAAGAAATGCAATTCTTGAGTTTATTTTTAACTGTTGTGTTTTAAAGTACATGCAGCATTAAAAACATCAACTTCTGACCTTTTGGTGTGTTTAAGGCTCCCTAAGGTTAGTCTGACCTTTCTGCTCTCAGAATATTTGAAGATTTACTTTATTAAAAATAACACCTTGCAGATGTAACATTTTCACATTTATTTTAAAATGCATCAGTTTAATGTTTCATCAAAGGATGACTATATATGTATCAGTAGAAGTCAGGACTAAAGGCCATGAACATCCACTGACCACAGAGTTGCCCCTGGTGCCATTTCTCATTGTCTTTAAAGTTTTACACCATCATACGAAAGCCTGTAGAATTAATTTTAATACAAGCTAACTGAGCAGCAAACTGGCAGATTTTGCTGTAATATTGGCAATATCCTGATGCCCACATTGACATTAGAGTATTTGCTGTAAGATTTTTGCCATGTCTTACTGTGTAATAGTAGATATCACACACAGCAGTAAAAGCCAAAATAAGCAAAATTCAAAACTCTTGCTTGTGACATCACTACCTGTGAGAAACCCGGCTAACCTCAAAATGTCATGTAAACTCTGTGTTCTGTGTAGGCAGTTTATTGATTTGCATGTACACATTAAAAAGTGTTTTTATATAGTGATTTTCAACAGATTTATTTTGTGCATGTAAACACTGATGTACTGAGCTTTTTTTTGAGGTTTCTTCTGTCAAACCTGTGACGATGGTTACTTTCAGCCTAGCAACAGTAACCAAGGAGAATAAAACTTATCAATCATGTGAAGTCAACTCAAATTTGAAGGCGTTTATCTCAAAATAATGAGCTGAATAAAAGTCCTGGTGCCTGAACGATTTATCCAAAGAGGTTCAGATGTAATTTTGTTTCTGCCTGACAGCCTAATTTATCACCGTTTAAAACCTAAATCTCAGAGGTTAACTACATTTCAAAAAACAGTCTGTCATTGTTTCACATGATGTAGCTTGCCAGACACTTTTGTGTTTGGTTACATGCATGCTAATGCTTTGTTCATATATTACAGCTTTCTTTTTATAGGGCCTAAAAACTGATTATTTACCAGTCATGTCCTGGATATTACAGATCAGTACTAACATACACAAATATTAATATTGGTACAGTCAGCTACTGTGCATCACAGCAATACTCTTAATGTAAAACCATGTTCCATTTTGTCTGTGAATGCCTGGTGATTTATTAATACAGGGCTACTTATATTAATGCTTTTTTAAAGAGGCTTAAACAGCCTGTTCTGAATTATATATTACAATATATAAAAATCATATTCATGACTGTTTCAGTTGCAAATATAATTACTGATGACTCAACCCATTTATTATGTTGGAACTTTAAAGTGGCTGAAACTAAATTAATATTTGCAGTTTAACTACACATTAAATTTACTAATTTTATTGTTATTTGCTTGATATCATTTAACATTTGATCCTGAAAGTAGACGACTAACACAATGCTTGAGCATCATGCTTGATTTTTTGATAATGTTTTATTAATTCTTCACTAATTAGGATCACTTTAATAGCCAGAAAGACTTTTTTATTTTTTATTTGTTATTTAGAGACCTGTTTGCTAACGTAAGATAATCATAACGTTAAAAATTGTTAGCTTTTGAAGGGGTTATGGTTAGGATGTGGTGTTAATTCTGCACAATGTCTAACTGACATCAAAGCTATTGACCATGACACGAAGTAAGACCAAGTATGATGTAGAAAGTGCTCAAATTAACTAATGCTCACAATAATGTTTATTGTCAGACTTCTTCTGCCTCTCTTTAATTCTTTCTCTCATTCTTTCATTTATCTATGTATAAATCTCTCTGTCTTTGACAGTGGTCTGTATTTTGAGCTAATTACCTGCCTGTCTCTGAGGAGATATAGAAGATAATTTGACGTAAAGGAAAAGCCTAAGCTAATAATCCATCCGCTATTTCAAGGTCTGTGGCACCTGTCAGATATGTCTGGTGTGTTCAGGAGAGAAGATGGTTTTCATGGCTACAGTACCTGTCATTTGTCTATTGCACTACCCAAAGTGATAGATTAAATAACCTAACACCATTCTCTACACCAAATGTCCAATTCCCACCGAATATGCATATTATTATAATTAAAAATGTGTCTAGGTGTTATTTTTCTGTTAAAAACATTAAATAACCCAACACAATTTCCTCTTTACACACAATGTTGTTGGGAGGTCTGACACAACTCATCCACGGAAATAAAAAACAATTAAATGCAATAAGATAACAGAATCAAAATATAGTCACAAACACAAATTTCTGTGCATACAACAGTGTCATTTCAGCAATCAAGTAATGTGCATGTGATGTCATCACAGTCCTATTGTATATCACAAGAGTTTGTTTTCTTAAAAACGTCATGTCTCCGGTTGCCAGGTGAGCGATAACACAGGTGAAGTGTTAACACATCTTTAAACTAACATGAGCTTCAATTAGAAATGCAATTAATCTCAATCTCCCCACAAATCCTCTGCTACAAATTATCTGCACTCTGTTCATTTTGTGTTCACAGAAACTCTGATGAAGTGGCACATAAAGTGATCTGTGTGTTGATGTATGTTTTGAATATAAAGCTAGAATCTCTGATTCACTGATCTGTAATTCACATTTATTCACTCAGCAGATGTCTTAATCCAAAGCAATTTACAGATGAGAAAAAATCACAAACAATTTGTCATAATATAATAAATGAAAAGCGAGAAATAAAAGATGAGATATAGTAAATGTTTATGTTTATAATTGTGAATTGGTCAAGTGCTAAAGAAAAAGATGTGCCTTTAACTCTTGGCAGTTTTTATCAGTCAATTTGTATACATTTAAACTGAGTCAATTGTTGAATCTCTTTTCACTTGTGTTTCCTTTTTTAATGTCCTGTAGATCAAAAGCCAAAAATTCTTAAAATGAATTCAAATAAATGGTAGGGGTTTGTGTGAATGCCTAGGTTTCTTCAATGATCAGATGTGACTTTTCAGACATGACAGTGAGTGCGTTTACATGTAGTCTTACTCCGATTATGCTTAACAAGCAGATAACATGTAAAGTCATGTCAAAGCGTTACACCGATTTTTTTATCGGACATAAACAGCTTACAAAAAATCTGATCGGCACAGAAAGATTTTTGCCATGTCTTACTGTGTAATGGTAGATATCACACACAGCAGTAAAAGCCTAAAATTGTTTTGTTGACTCATGCAGCTGAGTCAAAATAAGCAAAATTAAAAACTCTTGCTTGTGACATCACTACCTGTGAGAAACCCGGCTAACCTCAAAATGTCATGTAAACTCTGTGTTCTGTGTAGACAGTTATGTCAGTCATTCCAATTGTCTTTATTCTCCTCTCCTAGAGATCGAATCAGAAGAACTTCATCCATGTCATTAAATTTACTCAATATGAAGCTTTAAGTTTTAAATATTAATCCAACTTTTCCTTTGTAGATAGACTACAAGCTCTAATTAACACGCCTGCTGAGTCTAGCAGGGATGAACGGACAAAGACAATATTGCTTTTGAAAAAAGGAAACCCTCAGAAGTTACATTTACCCTGTGGTAGAACTCATATTGTGTAGGTTCTCAGGAAAGTTCTTGTCCCAGAGGATGAGAAGCTTAGGTGACTCAGGGGAGTTGTGTTGTTCATTTAAAGAAACTGTTCTGAAGACCATGCTCTGCATCATGGCTTCTATTCGCTCTATGTCCCATTCTTTGTCCTATTCCCTTTTTCACAGCAGAGACACTTCAGTGACTCGTGGCCCCCTGGAGTTCGATCTGGCCCTGCACCTTATCTGCCCAGGGCACATTTCCTCAGGGAAATCTTCCACACGCTACCTTGGACCTTTCTCCTAAGACAAGCCAGGAAGAAGAAGTTCTTCTTCTCCAGCAACCACTGTTGCTAATCAAGACAGCTAAACAGATAAGTCAGAGTTTGACGTCACAGCTTGTGCTTTCTCTCCTCTATGATTCCCTTTCTTCATCTTATTGGTCTGTGGGGAAAGCGCATAGTTATTGCCCTGAACTGGAGATCAGCCTGCAATTGTCTTTGCTTCCTCACCTTCTAATTTCAACCTGACACTAAGCACAAAAGCCTTGTGTTCAGAATCAGATGAGGTCAACTGTTTTCTCTGTTAATTAGTATAAGAGACACAAGCACAGTGTGATCTCAAGATGTAATAGGACAATAGGCTTTACTTTTAGACTAGTTAATTGTATTTTGCATTGTGGATTAGGTTAAATAATATTACAGATGGGAAATAAAATAATTTGTAGTTTTTCTTTTCATTCTTTTTCTAATACACTTTTTTTTTTAAAAACCTAATACAATATTAAGGCCAATATTGCAGGTAAGCAATAATAACTTAATGTACCTCATGATGCCTCATATGATTAAGTTTCTGATTCCTGAAAATTAAATGTTAATTATATAATTATAGCTACTGCACATTAAAAATACATAATTAACATTAAATAGGCCTTAACCACAAATTATCAGGCACCTGTTTTGTTTTTCCATTTATTATGAACAATTACAGAGCATTACATTATTATATCAAACACTACAAAACCCTATTCTAGTCATTACAAATGTCACACTTCGCTTGGCAGCATTTTTCAGCTAATCTGCTCATGTTCAAATAAATCGAGGGATAAATAGATCCAGTCCTACACAACTATGATAAGCATACTAAATAAATAAAACAATCATTTAGGTTGATATGTTGTAAGATTGATGCTCTCAATGTCAGCATCAAAAATTTAGATGCTTCCACATTCTCTTTGGGATTGTTTCCCAGTTGCTGTTTGCACGACGGTATGCGCGCACAGATTACATTGTGCAAAAAAAAAGATCCAGTGTTTGCCCTTATTTTAGGTTGGTAGGCAGCGAGGACGCGGAATATGTAAAAGCTTATTGAACTTCTGCTCGAGTGATTTCTCTTAATTATTCAAATAATCAGATTCAAGAGGACAGAGAGGCAGAATTTAATGGATTACAACAGCCCATTTCTCTGTGGGCTCCATCTCTCCTCTTTCTTTTTACTCCATCTCCACTGATGCTCAGAGCAGTTGGACTTGCTTTAGCATTTGTGCTATGATGGGTGCTGGGCGGGGGCTGAATAATGGCAACCAGGGAGCAAAGAGGTATTAGAAAAGATCGATAGCTGGCAACCCGGAGAGCCAGCCCATAATCTCCGCCAGCCATGTAGGAAAGTACATTATTGCGACTACAAAGCCTATTAACAAACCCACAGGTCGTGCATTATTGAAATGGTGCTGGTTTTATGAGACTCAATTCAAAGTGGAAGGGAAGAAAAAACAGGACAAACATAAATTATGCAGCCTCTTCAGGACCTGCAAGCAGCTTTCTTGAAAATATTGCTTTTGTTTTGGCTTTAATTGGATTCATAGTTTGAAAGCTTTGTCAACTGGCAATTGTGTGTGCGTCTGTGTGTGTGTCTGTGTGTGTGTTTGCGTGTGTGTCTAGCCTGTGTAGATGCTTAAGCTGTGCAGCAGTATCACCCATTAGTTGATTCTGTAGAGACAGAAGTGTTCCCAGAGCAGGAGAAAGTTGCTATTTCCTACCATGGCCTGAGGCTTAGTGGTTAGTTGATATTCATAAGAGATCCTTTAGCAATATATATATGGACCATTCATTAGTTTATCATTGAATTATTTTCTAGCTTTCTTTGCAGCACTTTTGGAGGATTTTTTTTTTCCTTTATAATGCTGTTTGTCTGGCTCATTACTTTGTTGTATTGTGCAAATGTACCATTGACCGCTTCTGAATGACACTTGATTTGCAAAAAATAAAAAATGCAATTACAGGGTTGCTGATAACAAAAATGTTCAAATGAAACTGAATTACAGCACAACCTAGATTTGATTATAATATTTGAAACACTAAACTGTCTCCTGTGTCCCATACACGCCAGTTGCTGAGAGATTTTATATTCTAATGTTCTCAGAATAGCATGTTGTGAATATTGCTTTCGTTAGCATTTATTGTATGAATGCAGCATCCTCAAACTGTGTGTACAGTTTAAAACTCTTGTGGCTAGCATTTTTTTTCCTTCTTAAAGGTCTGTGTAAGTCTTAAAGTTTTGCAAATACACAAGCAAATGGTCAGCTTTGTGCGTGCTTACCTTTGTACTGATTTGTGAAGATGGTATATAAATTCATGCAAAGTTTTTATAGTAGTATTTGATCCTATAAACGTAATTAAAGAACCAGAAGAATGAAACAAAAAACATTTTATGTAAATTATAGAAATGCATTAGTCCAACATACAAATGGCATGTTTACAGTGTTTACAATTATAATAGTGTTAATTTTAATTAATTATGTTCATGAATGTATCCCAGTGTAATACTTTTGAGATAGTTGTGCATGCACCTTATACATTTTGTTAAGTAGCTGTTTACATTAAAATGTACATCATTATTTGTGCATCGATTACCCTCACTCTAATAATTAATAACTAGTTTACTATTAATAGGATGAGTAGTTAAATTGTGATGTTAGAGCACGTTATATGTATACAAATATATATATGTGTGTGTGTGTGTGTGTGTGTGTGTAGGTATACATATATTGCATTATATATAATCAGTAAACAGTAAATTTTCAAAGCAGTTGTGACCCTAATGTTGATTTCTAACATAATAACAACCTCATAAATCTTCTCATCATTCTCATGATGAAGAGAACAATCATGAGGCACAGCAGTTAGTAGAAAAGTGTGTTTTAAATCACAAAGACACGTGAATGCCTACACATGTCACCTTCTTGACCCTCTATTCCAGTCTGATATTTTAACACAACACATGTAGTAATGTACATCAGAGAAGTAGGTGGAAACAGTTTGAGAGGTAAAGTTTAAATAAATGTAAAATTCATGCTGCTGTGGCCTTACACCAACATATGGTACATTTTCTTTCAATTTTTGTTGCCACTACAATGTTATTTTAGCACCTCATGAACTTTTCAAATCAAACTTTTATTCATTTATTTTACTCTTATGCTGAAGTACTTACAAATGGCCTCATACAACCAAGAGGTTCTTGTAAGTGGTTATTCATGCTAGTTAGTAATTCATGCTGTTTCTTTCTGTATTTAAGTTATTCAGTTGAAAGCCTCCCCCTTCCCATGCCGTAAGAAAAAGCATTGTGAGAGCATGATGGGTAATGTGGTTCTAGACAGTGTGCGTCCATGTTTACCATACAGAGAGTGTGACAGTGTGTGTAATATATATATATATATATTCCTTTCTCTCTTTATGAACATCTGGGTGCAGAGATCTGATAAGCCTGGATCAGTGTGAAGGAAAACATAAATCTATGAGCAGACAGCCGAACAAGATAGATCTCCCCACCCCAACCTAATCTCCACAATTTGCTGTGGCTGATAAAATTTTAATGAGGAATAAACATAATAGGGGCCCTTGAAAGATTACCATAAACTGAGAGGGATAACTGCTCAGCTGTGCACCACCAGCACCCAAGCACATGGAAGGATGAGGTATCACAGAAACTTGCTTTTTTATCACCAGAAACAATTCACAGTAGCATTTATTTACGCACACCATATGGCCCCATGTTCCAAAAGCAACATTCGCTTTCTTTGTGCATTTTTAAAAGGTTCAGGGTTTGCATGACTTTTAGATGCAAAAGGGAGAGTTTCAAATGCACGAGAGCTGTGGATCATTGAAGTTTATTTTATCTGACTGAAACGGTGTGTCTGGGCATTTTATTTTTCCATTTACTCTGGTCAGACTGATGGATTACACGTGTAAAACGGGCTGTGTTATTATTTTGTACTGTATGGTTTGCTTCTTTAGGTGTACTTTTGTTTAAGCTTTATTTGAAACTTAATCAAGTTTTGAACTTTGACTAAACACTGTGCCTTGAGCACTGGTTGAAAGCAATAATAATATGTTTACTTCATATTGTGTTATTAATACTTACTCATGTTATGTCAAAATTGTGGCACCTATGAGGGGGTGACATGCTCCCATGCAGAAATAATATCATATAAAACTAAAAGGAAAAGAGTTCTTATCTTAATTTTTTATGCATCAAACTTTTTAATAAGACAAAAAATTACTAAGTGCACCTTTAATCCACTTTCTGTTATCTTTTTATCACCGCACCCCTTCTTGGACAGGGACTGAATATCTGATAATAAAATGTGGCAATGGCAATCTTGAGTCTATGTCATGTGGCACAGTAGTCAACATAATTTTTTGTGCATGTGACTGTTCCATGTCTTCCTTTATAAGCTTTGACACACAGAGCACAAGCATATGAGAAATGTCACATGTACATGCTTCTGGCATGACTGATGGTTTACAGACATTAGGAACCAACAAAGAACACATTTTTTTGTGAGTAGTGCTTTGAAGCAGTCACAGGGGCATGCTAATGTATCCGTCATGATTTTATTTGAATGTGACATTTGGAACGTTGTCATTTTAGACCTATGAATGAGACAATGCTATAATTGTGCCGGTACAGTTGAATTCATGTTAGATTTGATCCTACAAAAAATAAGAATATTTTTACATTAAGCAGCTGCAATTGCTAAAGCTTTGTTCTTTTAAATCTGTTAATGAATTATTAATTCAGAATTAAATCCTTCTGCAGGAGTGCAGTGTTTCAGCTGTATTATGACTATACAAATCATAATCTATATCAACATGGCTGTAGGTTATTATTGTTCTCTGGCTGTATGTTTCACATTGGCTGTTTGTGTTTGAGATAATGGAAACAGTATAATAGCTTCTCTCAATGCCTCATTTTCACATTTGTTTTCATGCTTGACCTCTATCCACATACTGTATATGTTCAGATCCCCATATGTTTTCGTGAATTAAAAAAATTTAATTGCAGCTTCTCTCTCAATTTATGGAAAGAGGCCATGCATACATTGACGTTTGCTATAAGTGTCTAAACAAAAAAACCTGTGGATAATTTGTCTGGAACAGCTCTTGGTAAATACAACAATTCTGCTTTAGAGAAAATAAAATCATCTGAGGCAATTTAAACATTTTAAATTCTTTGATTTGTTTAAACAACATTCTAATTAGTTACAAAAGCTAAACATCATAAACATCATTTATTTCTGCCAATTCTGCTTCCTTCCACCCCAAGTCAGAGAATTGCTCAGTGTACACACACAGGAGTTTGAAATCTCATCAACCATGAAGATGCAGTTTCATTTCCAAAACCCCTTTTCTTTGTTTCACACATCACAGGCCGTTTGGAACAAAATCGTTTGATAAGGAAAAATAAAATTTTAACAGATTTTATTTCCAAATAATTTGCATTATTCCAACTGTTGACGACCGACAAGATAGCTGTGTTTTAATTATCTCAGCTTTTGCTAAGACAAACTGTGCTTTAAACATTTTTGACACTGTAGAACTATTTTGCCATTCACACTGCAGGACTGTGTCTGTGTTATGACAGCATTTGCTTGACTGTGAGCACTTTGTCATTTTTACCGGTGTATTTTATTTCTGTGCACTTTCACTGTGCATTATAATTCTGAATTATATGGCAAGCAGCTGGTCAACCTGGGCTGCGGCACTTGTAGCTATGTTCTCAAAATACAAGTAAAAATTCAATATATCTGTTATTTAAATGTGACTAAATAGGCTTGCAAAAACAATAACATATAATAATATAGCACTAATATTGCACATACTGTACAGTAACGTAGAATAAAAGCTAGATAAGAAGTAATATACTGTCAATAGTCCCTGTAAGGTTACAGTAGTTTTTCAACTCAACACTTATTGTCTACGGTTAATTAAAGTAATTAGAAGTACAATATTACATTTTCAACTATATTAAATGAATGTGTCTATCAGAGTGTATTGTAACTGACTTTTGCAACCAATGTTTTTTCCTCCAGGAATTTCACAACTGGAGGTTATTGCTCACTTAATCTGTTGACTGTGATTCAGTCCCAACATGTATATTATAGGTTTGTTTTGTGATGGTGTTTCTTTGACCTTTTTCACTTTATTTTCTGACTTGATATCAGCTAGAACGGACACCCATCACGAATCACTCATTAAAGCTTAGGCTATAGTTTTCTCTATCCTGCCAGAGAATCCATGTGGCAATGTGCCTTTAAATGTGTTTTCAGGAATCTATTGATGAAATGCAGCTTTGTTAGCCTGGAAAGTTTAAATTTCTCTGGGTTACTGAACCAGTGCTGAGCCACATGTGAACCAGAATTTTTGTTGGCCTTTGTAAAAGCAGCAATGTACAAACATCATTCAACTCATTCAATTTATTTATGGATAGTTTCAAAGAAATTGAAAGATTGTTTTTTGTTGTTGTTTTCTATTGAAATGCCGGACTGTAATGTCATTGTTAATTTTCTGATGTTATTTATAGTGTACTTTGCTATTTGGAGAAACATTAGTAGATTCTTTTTTATTTTGTGTTATGTTTATTTACCATTTTACCTCTTAAACATTTCTCTTCCAGCTGACCAGCATCTCCTCTATAGACAATGACTTTGCTTTCTGTCACT
>JAZGTK010017345.1:0-12314 GCA_036877625.1 Ambastaia sidthimunki
TTTTGGGTCAGACAACGGTTTCAGGTGGTGTCTTGTGCACGACAAGCAAAAACAGCGTTCTGCTAATCACGTCAGCACGTTTGAACCTTGGCAATAATGACTTTTGCAGCGTTTTATTTGTCACCCTCGTTTAAGATCAGCTGTGCAGATGTTACTGGCTTAACCATAGGAATTCTTTTTATTTCCTCTTCCTGTTTCCCAGTCAGCATTTCTCTGTCAGTAGGGGTAGTAGTACAATGGTCAGGATTGTGGTTGAATCAGCTGAGAGTCTAAGTATTTAGGTATGTCACGCAAATGCACTGGACCAACTCTTGTTTACCATTTATGGAATACCAGCATAACACTTGCACAATGTTTTAAAAGAATGTTGCATATATGTATAAGGAAAACAGAATATAAATATTTAAATCAAATAATGGCAGCTGTTTTTAAATCCATATTAAGAAGTGTTGGGATTAAAGCCTAATGGTAAACAAGGTGTTTTGGGTTTCACCGTTTCTTCAGTTCTCTTGGTTCTGTGAGTAGTGATGTGTTTATAACAGGGTCAGCTTGTTTCCTTTACACCTATGTATTTTTTCCTACTCATGGTTGAATAAATTCTATATCTGTTTCAGCTTCTGAGTTTTGTGTTTATTTTCAGGTTTGGCCTGTAATTACCAGTTTAAGTCAAGTTCTTATGAATCAACTTATGGCATCTCCTGTTTACAGTGTTAATGTTTACATTGCAGTTTAATATTTTAACCTGCCCAAAATATTTTTGTCCAGGCTGCTATAATGTGCTTTATCCAGTAGGTGGGGTGCATGCATCAGTTCTTACTGTAGATATGATTTTTCCAGTTTCTTTTAAATTATACTACTTGTCTTCCTTCTGCAAACTTTCCCAGAGTCTTGTACAAATGCAAAAATCCTTTGTTGTCTGTCTATAGTGTCTGTAAAAGCACGACCAAGAGACTATAGAGCTGTTTAAAAAATGTCTATGCGAATTTCCTAAGAGATCTCAGGAGTTCTGTAAGATTCTAATGTGTGTTTGTCCCACACAAATGAATATGTATTATATTGCTGGCAAAATCCTCAAATTGACAGCCTGCATGTATTTCCCCACAGTTCAATTGTGATGTAATGCAATTACCATGGAGACAAACCCTCTTGCAAAACCATCATTGCCGGAAGCACAAGCAGTCAGTCTAGGGTAGCAATGCAGCAAACATCTGCGGCATCAAGATGAATAAATCATATCAGTCATAATTTGTTCAAATTGTCAATAAAAGATCCAAGCGCTGCAAATGATGTACCACTGAGAACCTGGGACACATAACCAAGTCCATGTGCACAATGTTGAAAATATAAAAGCATATCTACTTTTGGTCTAAGATTAATGTTTCAAACATTAAACAATATCTCTGAGGATAACAATTTTAGATAACTTAGATTAGGAAAATGTTGATGATAGTGAATGTTATTGCTTTTATACAACAGCTCTACTTCTAATTTGCAACCAGGTGTGAAACCGGAGTGGAGTGACAACAACTTCTATTCAGATTTGGCTCCAGCTTTACTCTGGGTTTCCATTTCCTGCTCTCCACTCAGTGATAGAAGAAATCCCACACAGAGATCCTGGAGCGAGAGAAACTCCAACACATACTCTTGTCTGCACATAAACAAACAAACAGGGTGATAAAATGGTGAAACACCTCAGTGCTGTTATACTAAATATCAGAACTCTCATTGATCAGCCAATCAAAGTTGGGCAGTCTGAGGTAAGACCACTAACATCGGTTCTTCGTTATTTTGTTAATTCAGTGTTTTTTTTCTTAGGTACCACCGCAGCATCAGTGAGCTCAAGTACCCCATTAACATTTAAACCAGAAACATGTCTCTTAATAAATAACATGTTCTGAAATAATTATGGTTTAGCATTAATCAAAATCAATGCTGTGGAGAAAAGCAGACGTACAAAGTGTCACCAGGTACCAACACCTCCTCACATTACACAATTACAAAACCTGCATGCGTGGCTGGGAATCACTCTGTTACAGCATTAAGACTCACAACACAGAAAAACATACCGGCCACAAAAAAACTGTAGCACTGTAATGTAATTTTGCTGCCTTAAAGCTGAAGTTGTTTACAGCTTGAGTTTCACCTTGGAAAGACTCCATTAGTTTTGAAGTTTCATTTCAAGGTTTGAACCATAGGGAATGTGTAAAATTTTCTCTAAGTTTGTACACTTGTTATAATGACCCAAACTAATAATCCCTCCTAAAAACTTTTGCAGATACAGTCTCCTGGGACAGACGTTTTTTCAGGCATGGTCAATTTAAAATTGAATTTGTTTGTTGTGACTATAACATGGACACTGAAACTTTGCAGATTCATATACAGCATAATGGAGATATTCTATTAAGCCCTATATTTAGTTTATATCCTGTAAACACATACCCACTTTAAAGGGATAGTTCACCCCAAAAATTACTATATTTTCCATTTTGTTCTCACCCTCCAAACCTTGCAGCACTTTGTTCTTTTGTGAAACACAAAAGAAGATATTTTGAAAAATGTCTTGGTGGTTTTGTGTTCATACAATAGAAGTCAACGGGTGCCACTGTTGTTTGGTTACCAGTGTAGTTCAAAATATCTTGTTCTGTTTTCCTCAAGAGCAAAAAAGCGATGGAGTAAATAATGGAAGAGTTTTCATTTTAGGGTGAACCATCCCTTTAACTGTAATGAATAGCTATCAGTTATCTATAGTTTAAGCTATGACAGAGGTCCATATAGAAGCAGTGAAGGCTGTAGGCCGGTGTCCATCTGGCTCAATCGCTTAGCCCAGTCTGAGAGATTGAGGGTTAAAATGTTCCTAATGGGAAGCACGTGGAGTTCCCAAACCTGACTAAAGATGGAAAAAACTCCTTGCAGCCACATCCGTTCTCTCATTTGGATTTAGAAATAAAATGTTTTATATAATCTAGGACTTTACATAATATGACATTAAGTTTCCTTAAAAAAACATGCTGCCTGAGGTTGGTTTAGTAATTAAAACAGTTGAACACTTGTATATTACATTATTTAAAAAAAGTTTTTGATCAACTTTCAACTTATTTTTTATTTTGACTGGTGTTGAGTTGCTGTAACTTATACAAATAAACAATTTTTCAACTATTTATCTCAACTACTTTTTTATAAGTTACACCAGTCAAGATTTAAAATAAGATAAAATTACTTGTAAAGTTGATTCAACCTAAAATTGACGGCAGGAAAGTTTTTTTAAGTGTATATTTGTAGTTTAAACAAAGGTTCTTGATAAAAATCAAATTAGATTTGTTACATGTAAAATACAAGCTTATGTATTTAAACTGGAAGTTTATATATACTGCTATATTTTATATATATACTGATCCTTTGATTTTGGTCCCCTAAAGCTCATAGTTTAACAGGTTTCATACTGTAGATAAATAAAGTGTTCTGAGGTTCTGATTGAATCTCACTTGCAATAAAAATGGATTTTGGTAATTTGGGATCTCATATTATAGTAACAGATGTTGCTTATTGGACATGTGGTATCATTTTATGCAATGATCTTTGGTGGTATATCCAAAGATCCAATTGTATCGAGCAACAAATTCCTTTGAGTGGAATCCAGTCTTAGAGGATAACAGACTAAGTCTTTTAACTCTAGACAGAGACTGAAGTTTTTGTCAACTTCTTGCCTCTCAGATGTGAATTACAGGAAAGCAATATTTTTTAGGGGCAATGCAAATGTCACTACAGTGAGAAAGTACTGGCACACAAATGCAGACAGTCACAGATGGGTCTTGACTACAGTCACCTCAGTCAGGATGAGCTGATGTGAATGTCTCTTGACAGCTATCAAACGCACCCTGTACACGTCCCTGAGTTGTGATCCACTTACAATATCATCTGTTTTTTTCACCTTTTTGCTGGAGGCAAGAAAGTTCATTGCTCAGAGAACTTCCTTCACCCCTTACTTAACAAACTGATTGATTACTTGTCGTCCTGCGAGTTGCTTCCTTACTTTTGTCACTTCAAATTCTCTCCATCATCCATCTAAGACTCACAAGGACCCGCAATACAGCAAAGAGTTATTTAGGCGAACCTCTTTAAATTGAGTTGTTGATGAAGCTTTACTCTGTGTTGAGATATTGCCAGACTGCAGCATGCAGAGCCACGGAGAGGCGTTTGTCTCTGCCACGCCGTCTGCGGGACATCAAGGACGCCAGTGTTTGTTAGCGGGGGAGCGAGGCTCAGCTGGAGGTGCCGGCAGGATGAGGAGATGCGGGGTGACAGCAGTTCCAGGTAGCTGCTGCTGAATCTGTGGAGAAACGCTGAGCTCAGCGGCCTGAAGTGAAGTTAACAGAACGGGCAGCTTGCAAAAGTGCAGCGAGAGGTGCGAGGTGGGAAAGCACAGCAAACATGACTGAGCAGATGGGAATTTCTCATTGTTTACCAGAATCTGCTCATAAGGGAACGTGCTTTGTTTTTAAAAGAGCTGTTTCTGTTTAAGCTCAAAATGTGATAGCGAATAACCTTTGCATCTTAATTTATTGCTGCAAAATGAAGCTGTCTTGAAAGGAAACATTTTCAGGGCAGAGCAACTGTGTTATATGTTATAACATGTTCATGATGTCCTGGATCCCATCAACTGATTGTCCTGAACTTCTATTTAAGCTTTGATGTCTCTCACACAGATCCTCAAAAAGCTTTGCAAAGTTTTTGACCATCTGGAGAAATAAAGTGTGTGGAATTTTATTTTACTGCCCATTGCAGGCTTGTAAAGTTTGGTTTTAGATTGTTCACACCATCAGAATGCAATGAAACGGGTCAAAAATCTGCCATTAAAAGAGCTTCTCTGGGTGGTAATTAAGACACTAAGAATAAGCAACACTTTTTGAGTGGATGTTTTTCAAAGTCAATGTTTATGGGAGTTTACAGGGAAAATACTGCAGTATGTAAAAGAAATAGACATGCCATATTGTAGAATAGGCTCTTTGGAAAAAGTCTCAGACATAAATATACCTCATTTTTAATTGTCACAAGCACAAAGTATGAGTCACAGTATGAAATAACTGCTTGTTTAAGCATCTATTCTAGCCCAACTTAACAACACTGGCTCAACCAATGACATCAGTTGGGGGCGGGGCTATCTGTTGGACAGACAGGTGAGGTGTTAACGGTCATTGTTTTTGTCATGTTTGTCATTATCATTTATGTCTGATAGCACTAGTGGCACAGAAAATACCCGCTTCAGCATTAATATTACAGAAAGCATTGAAATGAGAAATCACTCTCTTTGAACTTTCTGTGAGTTTGAATGGCCTGTCAGAAAGTGGTTCCCTGATTTAATGCATCATTTACAGCTTTGGTTAGTATCTTATACCGAGCAAAAAAATAAGACCATAACTTATGCTGTTGCCCTCAACATTGTGGAGAAGCTCACCAGATTTACTGATCTGTTAAAATACAGGACCAGCAGTTAAAGACAAACTGTTCCTAAAACACTAGGATATTTTGACTCGTTAAATCATTTTTGGAATATTTTTTCCCATTCCATTCCATTACTTTCCTTTCCAATGTTTCTATGTCTTTGATCGTTGAATTGAAAGCAGAAGATGTGGTGCACATTTTTAGAGAGAGCCAGCAATAGAGGCTGCTTCTGGTTAAACAGACGGAGTAAACCTTCCAATCGTTTTTGGTGTACAGCCATATTCAGTTCATATTCAAATTGTATAAACATTACCATGAAAAGGAAAGACTCCTACCATGTCTTCAGACTTAATGTAGTTCTTATTTTTCATCATCATTGCGTTAAAATACTGAGTGTATCTGGCAACGTCTCCTCTGTATTCTTATCTAACACTCTCTTTCTGCCGTTCTAGGCTGTGATTGCCCATCGAGAAGAACCGCTCAGAGGAGGACGTGTTTTCTGCAGGAGACACCTTGTCTACGAAACATCCTCTAATGAGGTACGCCGTTGTCACTGTGTGTATCTGCTTTGACAGTCTCTCTGGTCGATTTTAGAGACAGATTCCGGTGGTTGCTGTCACAATATCTCAAGACTGCCCACTCAGGTTTCACCTGCAGAAGCTCCAGAAGACCTTGTCATCCTCCTGGACCACGGTAAGCACTGCTGATCAGGCATATGGCTGCTCAGCGGGTTTATTGTGTGCTACAGAAGGGAGCTGTCCTGATCTTTCTCCATTATACAGCAGAATGAGATAACCTTCTCCACAATGCCATGGAGATGCAGTCATCTCTTGTTCTTCATTCATGGAAAGAATGATGTACCTCCAAATGCCTAAAAAGCATTCCTCAAAAATCCCTTTCCATTCCATATATTCAGCTCAGCCCTATGATCTCAGAACCTGGTGACACAGATGTTATCGACGCATCCACTTCTGCTCGTAGAGGATGAAACATGTGTCCAAACAGGCTTGTAGAAGCACACACACAAGACTGTGTGTTTGTTTAAGTCTTTAAAACAACAGCTTTCAGAAGAGTGCCAGTCGGCTCTTTTACTGCTTCTCTGTTTTCCTTCTGGTCTTGTAAATATCACATGTAAATCATGCTGCCAAGAGATGAGGCTTTTTCTGAGTCTTTAGGAACTCAAACCAAAACCTTCCAATAAAGTATTTTTTTATGGGCTGAACCGCTGTATGAAATCATCATTTCTTCAACGGAATGAAAGAAAACAGGTTTTGCTTTTATTGAAATTGCTGGGGTATAAACCCTCATAAGAATTGTAATGCGTGTGTGGTGATGTCCTATTTTGCTCTGTATATTTATTCAATAAATCAGTGATTAAGCCTGAATGGAGGGCCATGGCACTCAACCACACTGGTGATGAGTTGTACGCCATGTTTAAATGACCTATTTTTCAGTGTTTGTTTATATAGATGCATTGGACTCTACAGATTACAAGTGGCAATGACCAAAATTTTCATTTTACGGATATTTGCATAGATATTTGACATACGTTTACAACTAGCTACTCATACAGAGTTAATTAATCCAAATTTAAAGGCAATGCAATTTGTACCAACTGGCTTTGTGCAGAGCCAGTTGCATTTTAGGCATGCGTGTATACCTTTAAATGTTTGTGTATGTGCATGCATGCAATCAATGGGTCTGTTCTGCAGCGGCCGCAGCTTGTGTGACGTGTGATCTTGTGGGGAAGGAGTTTTAGGAGGAGAGGGGAGAGAGGGAGAGGAGCAACAAATGCGAAACACACGTTCTGGCGGGACACACAGATCGTGGTTCGTTTGAGGACCAGCAGTGATGGAAACGGCTCCAAACTCTCTTTTACAGCTTTTAACCAGTAACAAGCCCTTCTAGAGCTCTGAGTTCTATCTATGCGCTTCCAGATTAAAACCAGAGGCAAAGTAAGCCAGTAAACTCTCCCATGTCTTTCTGGATTTCTAATGTGTCCTGTTATTCCGGATCTATGGCTATGTACAGAACATCCACATGGGTGAATGAATCAGACACATATGGTGGCTTTGGCCGGCCGCATCGGATTGTTAGAAAGGAAATCAAGTAGCCTCAAACATGTTTAGGTGTTTGGGTGGTTCAATGGCGCGGGTTCGAATTTATGTCTGCATGTAGGTTCAGCGCAGCTGCATTATGTATCTGTTGGTTTATGTATCTAAAGGTTGTGTTTAGCTGCAGTTTGAATCTATTGGTTTTTTCCTTCCGGCTCTATTACATGAAGTTTGCTGAGTCATCTTTTTGTCCACAGTGGGCTGTAAATGGGTAGGAATCGTCTATTGTTTCCTGACAATATTATTGGTGTTTTGGAAAAAGGTGTTTTGGATTCTATACTATATTTGCTTCTAAGTGGGCAACCTGAGTATGTATTTTGTGTAACTTTATTTGTGTAAGTTATGAGCTGAGTGTTATTATGGGATAGATTTTATATTCAACATCATATTGAGATTCTTAAAAAAGCTTGGAGAAAATATTCATTTTGCAGACTGCCTCTGAGGGTGTTATTTAGACAAGGATTAATATACATGACCATCTGCTTTCAAATCGCTCTTGCAACTTCTTTCAGTTCAGTGAACCAAAACTCAAGTAGCCTTTCCTCATCTGACCTCTTTATGCATGCGTATACGACATTCTCACAGCTATTCATAGCATATGACCTTCCCCTTAAATGTCGGTTAAAGCCTTCAATGCATGAAATGCATGAAAATGCATGAAAATGTGGTGATGCCTTGTAATACACACGCTTCTACTATACATTGAGAATGCCAACCACACGACAGGCAGTGAGACGATCGCATTGCGTAGAGCGTGATGGCATGACCCATCTGGCTTAGCAACAGAGCAGGAATGTAGTTTCAATTAAATGGTCGTCTGCTGTAACCACACTGACAGCCTCATTCTTTTACCTCAGTCAGGAAAGCATGAGAAATGGACAGTCCCAGCTGTCCTAATGCCTTGATCCACAGAAAATGTCTCTGCTGCACTGCACTTAAAAAAATCCCTCAATCTGAGGTCTCTGTGCAATTATGTCATAAAGTAACCACAGCTGGCTTAAGCTAACTGGGCTTTTAGCTTTATAGTGAAGAGGTTTCATGGATGAAGGCTGTATGCTTCTTTGCAGTCATATATGATTCAAAATGCTTTTCATGAGTAAATAGTAAACACATTTTCCTGCTAGTAAATGCTTCATTTTTTTTTTATATTTTGGCTTGTAAATCCAGTACAAAGAAAATTCTAAGCACAAAAAAACAAATTAAAGGATATTGTTCAGTCAAAAATCACAATTCAGTCAGTATTTACTCTCCCTCATGTTTTTCCAGCTATGTGTGACTTTCTGTTAAACACAAAAAAACGTGTAGCAGATTTCTTGAGTTGATCTTTCTGGTACAATAACAGTAAACAAAGTGTCCAAATGCTGGTAAATTTTAAAAAGGCACTCTAAAAGTATCAATATACTGAGATTTTTAAAGCCATATGAAAGCTTTGCGTAACGAAGAGACCAAAAATGAAATCATTCATTTGTAAAAGATGACTGACTTTTCACTTTTGTGTGAACACAAGTCAACAGCTAATAAAACCGCAGTGTATTTGAGGTATCTTCATAATCCATGAAGAAAAACCACAAGCCAATGTTAAAATCAGGTTGTTTGCACAACATCTCCAGCTATGATACAGTATATAGAATCTCTCTGCATCTATGTAACACTGGGTGATGGATCCTTGCGTGTTAGTACTCGTCAGTGCACAATACACACTCACTGAATACACTGAAGGCCTCACATTTTACTTTTCTCTCCACAGAGACGGTTGGAGAAGGAAAGGTGCTGATGGATAAATGGCACATGATCCATTTCCTCCCGCGCCACAGAAATGCATTAGACATTCTTTTTCCAAGAACCCAGCATCCAGTCTCACCAGGTGATTTATTTCAATAATCCACTAACTACATAACAGGGCAGAATGCTGCTTCCCCAACTGCCGTGTGTTCCTGTAGAATCAAATGTATGATATTAAAAACATTACAGTGGCTGTGCTTGGTGTAATCCAAAATAATCTGCAAAATCATGGATATAAGATATAAGAGCTTCTATGTGGAAATACAGTTGTTTTATGACAAGTGTCAACTAAATGCACTTACTGTGGATTAAATACATAAACGTGATGTGTTTCAGAAAATATTTATTCAAGCAATAAGCGCAAGGTTTCGTAAAAATAAGCACACAGAACCAGAAATGTGAAGATATTGATAAAGAAATATTCTTCCACTAAGCAATGTAGTTCTTCAAAAACAGCAGCACACAGACACAGTGGTGCATTAATACTGATGTAATGAGGTCACAGGTGTGTGTTCATAGAGTAATTGCAAAGACTTCGAAACCTGGCTTAACCAATCATAATCAAGCACCAGAACTGCTTTATTATTTCAGTGTTTGCACTGCACAGACCAATTGGCGAATTAAATTAAAGTACAAGTTAAAATTGAAAAGCATACAGAGTCGTCTGCTTTCGAATCGCTCTCGCGGTACTTTGATGTCATACGACGATCGTTCTTCGTAGCGAAGCTTCAAGTTGAACACACTGATTTGCACATGGATGCGTCTCTGATGTTAAAGGCAGGGTAGCTGATTTTTTGAGTCTTTTCACATTCTGATAGGAATCACTAAGTAAAGTGGTGTTAATATATTTTTATATATGAATTTTCTTCTTGTGGAAGGCGCAGGCAATACAATAAAACGTTCGTGCAATCATTGCATTCGGTCTTGCATTCCTTGCACTGCCATATAAACTAATTCACCTACATAATGTAATAAATGTGGAGTTGCAATTTAAACATATGCATACTAATACATGTATATAAATTATGTAAAATTTGTCCATTTGTGTTGTCCTATGTAGCACCTGGGTTATGTTGTGATGTACTTGTATATGCCTGAAATGACAATAAACTCCACTTTGACTTTGACAATATAATTTCTAAATTGTGGATGGTTTGTATATTTTGTATTGCATTATGCTTTCATATAATTGAATTATACATTCTATAGCAGCAACTTGTCAGTCCAGTTCTTAAAAAACTTTTAGTGCAAACACTTACATTTGACTCTTAAAGGTCACATACAACAGCTTTTACCTTTTTGCTACCAAAAAAACCTCCAGCTCAGCATTAATTTTACATTAATTTTGTGGTGTCTCGGTAATGTTCACGTTTGTTTATGTTTACCAGCACTGGTGGTTTTGTGTTTGCGTCATGAGTATCTGTATTAACCCTCGGTGTGGCTTGTGGATGGGTGAGACGGGATGAGGTTGGGAATGACAGGATATCTTCCCCAGTGCACTTTGCAGCCAGTCTGGAACGGGAGGGGGAAGGAGGGGGCAGCGTTTGCTGCTGGATCGCTTATCTGAGATCTCAAAGTCCGCCTCACGTCCGTGCGCTCTCCCCTCTCCGCGGACCTGCCATGGATGTTACTCCTGGATGTATATTTTTTGTTATTTTTCTTCACTTTCGGCATGCGGATACTCTTTACATCGCCGACAGTATAGGTACGTGGGGATGTCTTTATTGTCAGCGCTGAACACGGTGGGTTACTTTATGCCGGATACGATCCGTATGGATCCACCGTTATGAAGCTGCAACTCAGTTATCTGTCCATGCTGGTGCAACTTACACTTTAATAGAAAAGAGACTTTATTTAACATGAAAATGTTCGTGTCATCAGCTTTTTCCATGAATTCGAGTGTGTGGAACTTTTTACAGCATCTAAACTGAACGATCTCCAACTTTTGTTGCAGTAAGAAGAAGGTCATTGCACAGTATCGCTATTATGCATTTAAACTCGTTATAAATCTCAAACGGAAAATAAGATGGAAAAATGCATGCGACTTGTTAATAATAGAAACGGCTGACGAATCTAGTGTCTCGTGCTTGAAGTGATTGTTTTAAAATGCAGATCTGACTGTTATTGCGTTTCTGATGACACATTACCAAACTAAACGGAATAACATGCATATTGCTTTACTGTTAGTGAGTCAAACCCCATTGTGTTGTTACCTGTAAGCTGCAGTCTTTTCCCTTATGAAGTGAAAGACACTTACGCCTAGACATGCATAAGCCCAAACAGAGCAAGCAAATACTGTATGTATGACATAATGCAATGTTATTTTAATGTCATATTTTCGTAGTTTTAATGGACACCTGTAACAAAAAAAAAAAGTGGAAAATAGTAAATAGTTTGACTGTCCACATAATATGATCGTTGCAGCTGATTTAGAGAATCAGTTGAATTCTGATTGTTGGTGGATGCTGTGAAATATATTTACCGTGTGTGTGTGTGTGTGTGTGTGTGTGTGTGTGTGTGTGTGTGTGCCCCTGGCAGATTCCCTGCAGCATGTCTTAAAGGAGTACGGGCTGGTGAAGCCAGTGAATGTGGATGCAGACGGACGCTTCCTCTCCCACGCCGTCTCTGCCAGCCGGCTGAGTGGGCAGTGGTCCCATCGGCGCAGGAAGAGGCAGGCCAACCTGCATGGAGAGACCAACGAGTCGGAGAAGAACTCAGAGCAGGACCACCTGAGGCACCAGGAGACAGTCTTTTATAACGTCACTGTTTTCGGACAGGAGCTTCATCTGCACCTAAGGTTAAATTCCAAGCTCGTGGCACCAGGAGCCAAAGTGGAGTGGCTGGAGGATGATAACCAAACACGTTCTGAACCCTTGCTGCCCAGTGACTGTTTATATGTGGGTTATGTTACCAACATGCAGGATACGTCAGTGGCTGTCAGCAATTGTGATGGCCTGGTAAGTGTCTTGTTTTGTTAAG
>JAZGTK010017347.1:0-12313 GCA_036877625.1 Ambastaia sidthimunki
GTGTGTGTGTGTGTGTGTGTGTGTGTGTGTGTGTGTGTGTGTGTGTGTGTGTGTGTGTGTGTGTGTGTGTGTGTGTGTGTGTGTGTGTGTGTGTGTGTACACGTTTTCTCAGTGATGGGGGCATTCGGGTGACCTCCAGGCTTTCACAACCGCACATGAAATGCTTACTCTGTTTCCACGTCCGTGACCTTTCTAGCTCGAGTTCAAACGGTCTGACACTCATCTGAACACCGAGATTTCTTTTCTCTCCCTCTCTTAGGGGTAAAAGCAGTCAGGGAGAGATGCTGAAACAAACAGAGCAGAGTGAACATTCAGCTGTATGACCAGCGCAGCACATTTTTCCACGGAAAATAAGCTACACCCTGCCAACTTGCATCTGACCCCTCCACAACACCTTGGACTCAGAAAACGGTTTGTTTTGCTTTGGAGATTTACTCGCTGCATTAAACGATACACCTTTCACTCTTTCTTCAACTTTTAGCGCAACCCAAAAACAATATGGTTGTGTTTGTTTGTGAGGGTCCATATATGAAATGTGCACGCAAACACAACAAAGCAGAGGCAGATGGCTGTATTACTCATGTGAGACTCTATAACTGACACATTTTCACCCCCCATCCTTTCTCAGCAGAAATGCAGCCCACAGTCGCGCAGCGCTGCGCATTCACACGTCCAAACCTCCCCCGTATTCCAGCAAGAAGAGGCATTTGGATGGAACACGGAACGCTGTCCTAAACCCTCAGCATCCCTCAGCATCCTAGCAGCAGCCACACCAGTGGGAAAAAAGAAAAGATAAACAAACATCTTGGGTATAAAACAAACAAGCCAGCAAACAAACAGAACCACATACTTCATAAATATGGTGTGATAAACTGCGTTTTAGTGTGTGTGATGGGTGCCCTGCCATTCTCTACATGATAGAGGAAATCACAGATTGTGGGATGAACATTGATAACTGATGATAACCAATAAATGACATTTTAAATTGAACTTATACATTTTTAAGTATACAGAGTATACAGTAGCCCCAAGCAATATTTGGTAGTAGTCACACAAATGTATAAATGTTGTTGCATTAAGTGCGGCATATCAAAACAAGTGACTTTTTAACATGAAACAAACTTAATGCAAAAATGTTTGTGCAAATCGTGTTTGCGCCACTTTGTTTTGTTTTGTTTATGCAAAACTTTTGTACATTTTTAAGTGTGACTTAGATGTCACTAAGTACTTTTGAGGGCCCCTGTATTTGTTTATTTCCTACCACAGTAGACACGGACCCTATTATAAATCAAAATGATTAAAAAATACTCTGGAAATTGTTGTGGGAGTTTTCACAAGTATGCCAGAAGACATGCCTTTAATGTTTGTAATAAGATTTCGAACAGGATGGGGTTGTGAAAATAACAAGTTAGATGGTACTAACACAGATAAGGCATAATTCAAAACAAATGCCCTTTCTTGAGTCCTACCTCATGCAGGTCTTAGTTATCTCTCCACTAGATTATTCCTGCTTGCTTCTTTCCGCTCTACCTGCATCTGTGATTTCCAAAATGCTTCCTGCTGTATTCAGTCTGGAATTAATCACACATTTTGTTTTTGTGACAGGAATAAGATTCAAAACTCTTTCTCTGGTCTCCGGTGCATCACCTGTGAGTTAATGTGCTAATGCGTGTTCCTCAATGTAAGAGTGACCTACCAGACACAATCAAAACCAAAGACTCGCTGGCAACATTTCAGATAAGGTTCGAACTGTCTTTTGTGCTTTATATCTTCACGGTTAAAAACAGTAACAATAACTGCCCACACCTGGCAACCACAACTAAGACACTTCCTCTGTACTGTAGATACGCAATATGTTATTGTAGGCACTGTGTTATTATTAGAGCACTTGCTTTAAATCTCTAAACCTAATGTAAGATGTAATTAGATGTGTTTACTGGTACTTTCCATTTCCATGGGTTTTTCCATTTATAACTGAGGCTAATAAGCAGCATAACAATCATTTAACTTGAGATTGTTGAGAAGATGAGAGGATGTAGGTTTTATTGCTATTTTAATGTCCTCTCATGCATTTCCAAATGTGGACATTGTTTTTTCTGTCTGCATAATGTGTAAATCTACATGCATGTGAAAGATACAACCAATGATACAACCTGTACCCAGCTGACAGGGAACACTCTTAGAACGTTGGCTTATGTTTTCTAAAAGTTATTTCAAAGTTATCAAACGTTATCGTGATAACATTAGTAAAAGGTTTTTTAGCATTGTCTATCGAAAACATTATTCTTAGGTGTTAGTGGAACATTTTCAGTATGGTACAGAAATAAAATAAATTGTTTTAATATTGTTCTTATAACCAAAAAAATCTAAAAACTGGACATTTTGAACATTCTTAGAACTTTCAAAATAACGTTTTTAATGTTTTATTACTTCATGGAAACATTAGTGAAATGTTCTTACAACCTAAAATTGCTAGCTGGGTAGTCTTTTCGTTATTGGTTAAAAGTCTGTATTCGCACTTTTGCCGTCTTGTTAAATATTTCAGAGGCACGTTTATGACTGGCTATATAGTGAATAAGTTATAACTTATAATGGTTTGTAATGCAGATGACTCCAGCTTTAAATGTACAGTGTAGCTTTCAGGCAGAAAATAGAGCTGCTTGCCTCAGTTTGAAGTTCCTCTGTTTTCTGGCTATCTGTGCCTGGAAATATATAAGTGAAGGGGTAGACGTAAGCAGTGTTTAAAATGTGCTCTGGAACAATAGTTTTAAGTTAGGGGGTCTGCCTCCATCGGGCCTGATACAGCAGGCAATTGTACGACCACCCAAACAAACAACAGGGCAGCTTATATTTTAGCTCAAGAAGTCTGTACACTGCTGAGTCAAGGAGGCTGAAACACAGCGCTGTGCTGTCTGGAAATTCTGTATATTGCTGCTCGCATAAATGTACTAAATTCTGTGTTTATGGTGCCTCTGTGCCACATTAAAGACAGAAGCTTATTGTATATCTTCCGTTTTGATGTTGCCTCTGTTTCGCCCTACATGGGAAAAGGCAGCTTGATACCCCAAATTAATATTTATTATCAAATCCATGCATATTTTATTCAATAAGGCTTATAGTTATTCCAAAAACGTGTATAGACACTTTTATAGGGCCCCTGGTCACAGAGGCTGGAACAGCCAACAGTACATAAAAGACCGACTTAAATCTCATATAACTGTCAGTGTTGAGGAATTACTAGATTTGACGTTTGACTAAAGCTGACGTTAAAGATGTAAATATCTCCATTCACCTCTGTTATGCAAGAGAAACAGAAAACCTTTAGTCATGTTCCTTTCGACAGTCTCACATCACTGGGTTTTCCCAGCTGTGATGTCGCAGCCGAGGGCAAAACTAAAATAAGAAGTGTTATTTGAACAAAAAAACAACACATTTGTACCTGACATCTGAATGCGCGCAGCGGAGAACACTTGAGTCGTTTAGATATACAGCTATTTATGACGCGCGTTGACGTGCGTTCTTCCAGAAACCTTTGTAGTCATGGAGAAGCGCACCTGCATCAATTAAACGCTTACAGCTGGGTTAAAACGCAAATGATTTGAATATTAAGTCATTCTGATGTTATACGCCTTATGTTGCCATTTGAAAAAAGTTCACACGTCCTTATGTTCACATGGCACAGGTTGGGCACGATACAGGCTGCGCCATCCGCAAGCTTTGCGCACAGATAAACGGCGTCTGGCGACGTGACGACACGTTATGGGCTTTTGCGTAATGTTGCTCTCCCCACTTCTGTCGGATTCCTGCCGTGTGCATAAGGAACAGATTTAACATCAGAAGCCTCCCACTCCCCGCCCTCGAGCTGGAGAACCCGGAGTCAGCGCGCGCGGTGAGCAGGTGGCCGCCCACGAGCCAAACGCTGGAGGAGCGGCGGGAAGCCGAAGCGCGTTTTCCAGGCGCACCTCCGATAGTTCCTCCAGCCAAATATCTAGATGCACGTTTTGCGCTCAGATGCTTGTTGCGTTCCACGTTTCCGTTTTTCATCTGTAAATATATTTTTATTAGATCCGTCCTCTTGAATAAATCAGAACTTAACAATGCAGGCAGCCTATAAAATCACACCATTTTACATAAACGTTAACATTTCTATAAGCATAAAAATATGGATGACCATGTATATGTCTGTAAAATATAGTTTAAAACATGTTCTTTTAACAACTCTCTCTCTCTCTCTTTCTGTCTCTCTCTCTCTGTCTGCGCTTCGTTTTCACTTTCTCGTCGCTGGGTCTCCTTCATTCTTGTGTGACCCACGCAATACTGTTGCTCCACAAGGGGGGGCTGCTGGATATATGCTTTAGTGCTCAACTCGCTGCCTTCAAACACTGAATCCAGTTTGTGTGGACAGCGGGCGAGGACAGCCCCACAACCGAAAGCAAGATTCCCACTTCCCCGAGAAAACACCCGAGCCTGAGCCGCACGCCTCCCTGGAGCCTTCACGCCACTTCAGGACTTTCTATCTGGAAAACGGGAGGTCCATTACGATTTGTTGGCTTTAAAGGTCTGGATTAAATAATAAACATTTGGGGAACAGTGCAGCACTATCAGAAGTGACAGAACAGAGATACACATTAAGGGATCTGCTGTGAATTTATGGATGCTTGTTGCTTTTTCGGTCTTAGGAGAATCTCTCGCCCGCTGGAGAAAACAGACCGCCTTTGTGCCATCGTTTCAGCAGATATTGCCTGTTGAAAGAATGAATGCACACAACTTATTCTGAACAAGTTGGAGGAATAGTCGTGGGCTTTTTGCGAAGGGATTCATGCGCAGGCAAAACAGATGGGACGTGCCAACTTTCTGGAGGTAAATCGTTACGATTACTAATAAAACATGTAATTAGAGCTCCTAATTTACATATGTAATTCCAGACCCATTTGTCATGCTAATTAAATTAAATGCGTTGTCTCACACGGCACAAAATATAACAAAATATCAAGGCGGACATATATTGTGTGCTGTGGATTCCAGCCTGTAATGGCGATATTCGTCATTGATCTCCATAATCGTATTATCTCGCGTTTTAAAGAGGTGTTGATAAGTAGCTAGAGGTTATTTCCTAACTCACTGTGGTTTGTCTTTTGTGCACAATTTGCGTTACGTTAGAAAACGATGTGCAATGACGAAGCGGTGATGATTGTGTTTGTAAAGGATTTCTGAACTCTCTGCGTACATCAGTGTTGTTGAGTCTCCAGCTTTCGCTGTCCAAGGTACCGGATTGCGGAGTTGAACTAACCCTTGACCAGAGCGATGTCTGGTTTTGTTAAATAAGATTTTTCCATCTTTATAGTTTTAACTGAAGACGTGTGGGGTTTATCTCATTGCCTTTCCGTTGTGCGCAATAGTTGCTGGTCCTTTCTCCCTGATGAAATAGAAAACGTGGCGTCCTTTTCTTCCCCAATATATTATGGTCATCATAACGGAATACTATTTCCAATGTTACTTAAACGTAGAACAGGGTTTTTCTGATGTTGCGTCTGGCATCACGTATTGTGCTTGTTTTTCACAACTTTGTCGTATCCTACAAAATGAAAGTTGATTGCCTTCGTTATTTTTTCCGTGTGTTTAAAGCGTATTTGTCGTCGGGGGTTTTGTATTTGTTCTTAGTAAATTGATCTACATGATATTTTTATTTTCTCATATATGTGGGTAATAGGATCATTATCGTTTTCACGCGTAAAAACTCAATATAACAATTAAACTTATTTAAAACGAATATGTGAAATATGCTATTTTTAATGGCAATTACAAAACTCATGTCATTTTTTCGAATAAACTAATTTTAGGCTGATACAAACACTTGGGGAGTCCAAGCGCTTTACCAGAAGATCTTTGAAGAGCTTTTTGCGTTTTGTCCGGTTCAGTGGTGATGTCTCATTCTAACAATAAGAATAAAAGGCAACATCTCTCTCCCTCTCTCTCTCTTTCTCTCAGGCTATCAGATAAACTGACTTATTTTGCTTACAAACTCTGAAACGACCTGCATCCGCTGTCACACACTTGTCATTCTGGTGGAAAGCTCTCGTTTGGTGGTGATGTGGTTTGCTGGTGTTTGGCTGGGAGTTACTGATGATCAGTGAGTAGAAGTTCCGTGTTTGTACAGTAGGGGGGAGTCTGCCAGCGCTCAATTCCCTCTGTGGGAATAGGGGCATAAACGGGGATCACGGAACGAGAGATGCCTCACTGCGCACTCGGAGACTGTCAAGAGCCTCTGCAGCACAGACGCGCTCTGCCCGTCTGACCACAGTCTGTAGCGAACCTAAATCAAACCACAGCTTATGATCATGTGTGACCTTCACCTCTTCATATATGTGTGTGTGTTTGTGTGTATAGATATGTGTGTCTGTTTGTGTATGTACATGGAAAGATGTGTATATGTATATATACACACACACACACACACACACACTTAATATATACAGTATACATTATATATATATAGACCTATATATGTATATATATATAAACAGTATATATATATGTGTGTGTGTGTGTGTGTGTGTGTGTGTATCGCCTATAACAGCTAAATCAATGTTAATCAGTATAGTATAGCATCATGTATTTGTAGATTTCTAAATATTTTCTAGATTTTATGGTCTGTATTATTGTTGGAAAAAACGCTTGTCATCATGTTTGTGCTAAATTTAAATGGCACTGCCGTATCAGTTCTGTCCGACTGCCCCTTTTCTAAACGCACGTCTGCTCGGCATGGGTCGTTCTGAGCTGTAGAGGCAAACATAGAACGCAACACTCACCCTGTGGCCACGGATATTTGGAAGGCTGTGTTTTCTTTATCTTAGGAAAGGAGAGGGGACGATACATTGAGCATAAAAATAGATCATGCCGGAGCAGGCTGACAGCACAGTTTTGAATCACTCGCTAGGGTGAAATCGGGCAGGCTGGCTGTGTTGTCTTTTTGGAGGGCAGCCATGCATGTCTTTTAACCTAGATGTCCCTCCTTTGTCTTCCTCCTGTACTTCCTTATCCTGACATGCATTTTCTCTCCTATATGGACGTGCGAGTTACAAGTCGACAGATATTTTCCATACGCTGCTGTGAATACAGAAGGGAAATCTATATGCACACACCCCTCGTCATGTTCGCTAGGCTGTTTGTGACAGGGTCCCTCCTCCAAACCCATATCTGCAGAGACCCCTTGCGCTCTTTCTCTTTGTTTACGAGACCACATCCTCTCAAAATAGCACTTACTGCTTTCACTGCCGAGAAACTTGGAAGGAAATTTAATCCGCAGTTTTGTGACGGTCAAGCCAGGGTGAAGAAATCTGGTCATCTGGTTTCTGAATCTTTTTTTTGAGGCAGATATATAGTGGGCAGGAAGTGGATAAGAGGAAGCTAGTGGAATTTGAACATGCTGCAGGCCAGACTCGAACCTGCGGCACCCACATGAGCACTGCATTTGTTAACCATTTCATTCACTCATCACAAATGAGTACGTTTTAAGGATTTGTGCTAATGCACAGATAGTTCAGTGGGTGGCTACTTTTTTGAAATTTTGTGATGGAGTATGTTTGAAAAAAGAGGCAGGTGTTTCAGGAATGGGTCGGTATGTTTGCAAGGTGCTAGCTGATTAGCGGCATGATTGTGCAGAGGGAGCTGGTGGCCCCTGGCCATCATCTATAAGCCCAGTGATCAGGACTGAAGCAGGCTGAGTTTGGCTGTTCCATCTCTAATTAAGGTCTAAATCACATTCTGTGATTCTGTCTAATGAATCTTAGACAGAGACCGTTAGAACTTGCTTGGAACGAGGTGAAACGCAGGATGCAAAGCATTAAGTTTTCGGCCGTCCTTTTCCAGGTCCTGCCAGAAAGTGTATTAATGGCTGGCTTTTCAAACGTTGCACAGATGGCTTTGTGTCTGTGTGTGCCCATGTTTTAGTGTTTGTGTGTTGCATGATGCAACTTTGGTCGCTTAAGAGTAAATGTGTGCACGTTTACAGAATTTCTGAGAATCTAAGTGGCAGACCTTCTGTATAAAACATTAACCCTAATTTTTCTCATTATTCTCTCCTGTGATTCGAGGAAACTCAAGGTGGAATAGCTCTTCTCATATGAAAGGGAAATGAGATTAAAGATTAAAGATCTGCAAATGGAAACTTTGTCTACATATCCTTCTTCTAGATGTTTCTCCTGAGAATTAAGGCCTCAGAATTGTCACATGTCTTCATTTGTCTTCATTAGAGTTCATTTACTCACCCTCATGTCATTTTAAACCTGTATGACTTTATTTTTGCTTCTAAGGAACACATGATATTTTGGTAACCAAACAGTGGCATCCATTGACTTCCATTATATGGACATAAAGATTAACTATTTATATGGTTCAAGAATAAAGTCATTTATGTTTGAAATGACATGGGTGAGGGTGAATATTTTTTATTTTTGGGGGGGTGAACTCTCCCTTGTGCTCAGATTTGTCAGTAGATTGTCAGTATCAACTAATCCATTTCTGACCAAATTCTTTTTTTTGTTTTTTACCTCAGCGGTTGTATTGATGCTACACATCAATTTTATAGCTGTATACTCTCTATATGTCTATTTTTAGGAGAAATGTTTAATACTTTAAACACTGTAAAATCTCTTGGGCTGTGAAAGAGCAACTTTAAGCGATACAAGTTTCCAATTGGTTTGATTCCAAAATGTTTATTGATTCCATTGAGGTCTCAAACAGAGGTGAAGAAGAGTCAGGAAAGCTGGCTGTTTCTGCTCTGAGAAGCAGCGAGCTCACAGATCTGCTCTTAAAATAAACCTGTGATCGCTTCAGGGAGGGAAACACCTTGTTTGAGAACGCTCCCTTCACACCCAACATGTGCAGTAACGCAGTTAAACTCCAGCAGTGGAAGGATGGCACATGACACGGTTGTGCGAGGACGTCATCGGAGCTGCATAGCACCTTTATTTGCTAATTATAAATGGGAGAATACGGCTAGCGCGCGATGACGGTAAAGCTGTGCTCTTATTCACTTCTGTAAATGTCAAACGGCCGTGTGTGGAGGAGTTTCATTGTTTCTGTAGCATCCATATGAGTGTCAGAGACAAAACAAACCCTGCATACTGTAAATCATTCCTCTCTCTCTCTCTCTCTCTCTCTCTCTCTCTCTCTTTCTCTCTCTCTCTCTCTCTCTCTCTCTCAGCTGTGATAGTTTTCTCACTATTTATTAGGTGAAAATCTGCCTGGTAGACCTTTTCAAGTGATTTATTGTTGATCAAATACATAATTGATTTCTATGATGTTCAACGGTATGTCGCTGAGGATCTTCAATAATACAGTGAGCAAGATGTTACAATCAAATAAGCTTTTGTTCTTCCCGTTCCTTGTTCTTTCCAGTTGACCAAATGCATAAATATATTTTATGTATATTGATACAGAAGCAGTCAGGTCAGGATCGTATTCATGAATGCGTTATATTGGGATCTATAAAGCGGCAGTCCGTGCACTAACATTATAGATTGGAGCCTATAAACAGATATGAGACTAAAACAATGAGTCAGTAAAAAGGGCAAAAAAAATAGAGAGAGAAGAAGAAAGTTATAATGTATATCACAGATGGCTTTCATTCTGTTTCTGTGTAATTTAATTTCAAATATTCCTTCATTTGCAGCAAGAACCACCAACATCTTAAAGAAGATACCAGAAGACAAAGCAAGTCACTCTTTTGGGCTCGTTTTTCTCTTTTTTTTTTGTTCCTCTACTCTTAAGTCATTTGTTTTCGGAACAGACAGCGTGTCATTCATGCTAAGACTGTGTACACAAAGGGAGTCCCTGTCTGCAGGACTGACTAGCTCAAAATCTTTACATCCTGAAGAGCCCACGCAACTTCATACAAGAAATCTTTTTTAAAGACTTGCTCAAAAATGCTGAGGCTTTGTGCGACGCCGGTTTAAGGCCGTTTTGTGTACAAACTTCAATCAAAGGGGCCTGTAATAGCGAATGAAAGGATGTAGTCGTTTTTTTCCGCCTGTCTGTGTTCTCTCGTGAGAACAAAGTCGTCTTTGATGTGAAGTGCATGCATAATCCTCCGTATCTGACATCGCATCTCTGTCTCATCGCGAAACCCCCTCAAATCTCAGAAGACCCTCGTCTCCCGAGCTGTTGTGGGGCCCCCCTGTGCCGGTGTGTCATTCTTTGCAACGTCGTACCTCTTGAATTCCTGTCAGGGTTTGCGTGTCAGCTATTATAATGCATTTGACTCCGTCACTTTAACTGTCACACCTGAAAACATGTTTGTGACTTCGTATCGGTGTGTGTTGATGTTCTAAACATGCTGTGTTGGTGTTTTTCATGCGATTCCATTGAGCTTCATGTTATAATTTTTTGCTCGTAGCGTTTCAATGTACTGTACTGAGGCAGCTGTCAGTTCTCTTGTCGTTTTTGACGTCTTTGTCCTCTAAAACTGCTAATCTGTGTTTTTATTGGCTAGCGTGATATAACCGAATCAGTCTCTTGAGCAAAATGCATCTGCGAGTAATTAGACTCGTATTTCCGTCTTTGTTTATCGTAAGTGTGTTTTATATTTTTTTCCTCTTCAATAAACAAGTGGAGAGAGAGAAAGAAAGCAAAACTAGAAACATCTGCTCCTGGAAGTGCAGACTGTCCAATCTGGCCATGTCAGCCTTTCTAGAAGCTCTGGTGAAGTGGAGCGTTTATGAGTAGCAGTGCAACCCCAGCCTTTCCATCCCATTAATTTCCAAACCTTGCACAAATGCGGTTTTCCTCAGGCGGACTGCAGCTGCAGAACTGTTTACTGCACATATATTATGCATTGTGGGTATACCAAGGAGGTCTTTCTCAATGGCATGTGTTCGGTTGGGCGCATGCAGAAATCTTGGGACCACAAAAAGTTTTTAAGCGAATCAGCTGAGCCATAAATGTCATGTGATGGAACTCTGGAATTTCAGGTATTTTCAGGTATCATGATTGTCAAGGATGTCAGTACTGATTAGTTGATTTGAACGTGTATTAAAACCTTTCACTGGTGGATATCTGAGCTGTTATATGTGATATATAAATACCTTATCGTTTTGGGAATACACAGTAATTCTATTTAATAGTAGTGATGTCTTTAAAGTTATAATAAACACTGCAATATTCCATAAAAAAGTAAGAATAGCAATAAAATAACAAGCCATAATAATAAAAAAAATTATGATTTCATGATGATTTTAATTATTAATCATCATCGTTTCAGAAAGATGCAGTAGGGCAGAACCAGCACAGGATATTGTGACCATGTGACCCAGTCGAACCTGGAGAAAAATGCTTGTTTCTAAAAGATTTGTTCTCCACTTTACTTTGACTTGCAAATGTCAATCTGTTCCCATTGTCCATAAATACTCTTATAAGGGGGTCATATATCTCTTCTAATGAGAGGGAGAGAAAGAGATTATACACGCTGTAATCTCTCATCATCTCTCTCTCGCTCTTACAGGTCGAGACAGTTTGATGGATGAAGCTGGTCATCTCTCAGGCGCTGACAGTGATAGCCTGTGTCAGCCCACAGATAGTGACACGGCTCAGTCCCTCCCCTCCCCCTGACGGTTTTTGGCTCTTTTAGCATTATCATTACTGTACTGAGGACAGATGGGGTAGCGTTGCTTTGGAGAAGAGCTTAGGATTACAGTGTTTGCCGTCCCATCAGTGCTGTCAATGCGTGTAATCAGCCGTATCCCCCTGTGAATTCTGCGTGATTTGGCCCTCATGCGCATCCCTGCTGGAAAAAACAGGTCGTACTAGCTTAAGGTGGTCAAGCTGATTTTTGGAACACAGTACCTGGTTTGAGATGTTCTACCAGCCTAGCCAGGTCCATACCAGCTGGTAGCCCAGCTGGTCAACCACCTAAACCAGCTTGGATCAGTATAATGACCAGCTTGCTAGAAAGAAACCAGCCACCATCTTCCAAAATGTAGCTACCACCTAATGCCGGTTGTGTATGTGCACTTGTGTTTGTGACTGTCTGTGTAGCATCCCACCCCTGCATTAGCCAACACCTGGGCTCTGTCCAAAACCTACTGAGCTTCCTTACAGCCTACTGTACATACACTACAGTACTGTACAAACATCCGTCTAAATCAGATGGAACCTCAATTTCTATAGATCAAGGTTTTTATAGTTTACTAAAACCAACACTTATTTTAAGATGAAATAAATTAAAATATAGGCCTAAATATTAGTTGAAAATTGTGAACTTCAGGTTTAGGTTATTGCCAAGACAACATTTCTGATTTTTGGTAAAAAAAAAAAA
>JAZGTK010017348.1:0-12313 GCA_036877625.1 Ambastaia sidthimunki
GTGAATCCCTTGAACAACCGCCACTCGCCTATGGTTTCCAAGGAAATCCTTGATATTGTGTTGGCCAACAAAGATGTAAGTCCCTAATATGATTTAGTGATGAAGATAATTGTGCTTATACAAGTTGAGGTTTGGATTCAGTATGTCCTTTGTTAATGTAATTCTTGCTTTTGTTTTTTTTTCTTAGCGTCTCAACTCTGCTATTATTTTTGACCGGGATTTCTCATACAACTTCTTTGGTTTCAAGGTACATATGTAAAATATGTGGAGTCCAAAAGTCTGAAAAATAGTCCACAAATAAAACTTGGAAACAGAGTTTTGGACCTGACTGCATAAACTTTAATAACTGAGAAAAACGTATTTTTTTATTTGGATCTCTGTGTTTTTCTTTTAGACATTGGAGCGCTCATATCTGCTGAAGATTAATGGAAAGAGTAAGTCATTAAATCTCATGAATGAACATCAAATCTCTCTGCATGAACTGTAATGTTAAATTGATACACAAAGAAACCGAAGCAAAAATATTATTAAAGAATAGAAAGCTAATTAAATAACAGACCAAACAAGGTAGAGGTTTACTACAGAAGACCTGAATGAGAAAACAACAGTGAATCTGAGGTCCAATAGAAAACGTTCTGTTGACACTTTGACCTCTTCAGTTGCCGAGCGGCCTCAGCACATGCTGATGAGAGTTTCTGTGGGGATTCATAAGGAGGACATCACAGCGGCCATTGAAACCTACAACCTGCTGTCTGATAAGTGGTTCACTCATGCCTCTCCTACACTCTTCAATGCAGGCACCAACCGACCACAGCTCTCCAGGTACAGACCATACAGACTCTAATACAGACACCAGGGGGCAGTACAATAGCAAAATGAATGGACTTTGGTTCGTGGTGTATGATACAAGCCTTCTTTTGTCAAATATCTAGTTGCTTCCTGCTTGCTATGAAAGACGACAGTATTGATGGGATCTATGACACGCTGAAGCAGTGCGCTCTCATCTCCAAGTCTGCTGGAGGAATTGGGGTGGCAGTGAGCTGCATCAGAGCCACAGGCAGCTATATTGCAGGGGTGAGTTTTTCCCGTCAACAGCTTTAGATTTCCTTGTGGTACAAGGTTAATGCATTTGGGTAACAATTATTAATCATTTTTATTAGACTAATGGTAGCTCAAATGGCCTGGTTCCCATGCTCCGTGTCTACAACAACACAGCCCGTTATGTGGACCAAGGAGGAAACAAGGTAGGAATTTCACCTGGTAGTTTTAGAAGAGCATGAATTACATTAAATACAACTCAAATAAGGTGTGGTGGGTGGTTTATAAAAGCATGGCTCTGAAGATTGACTCATTTTTCATCCTCGCTCAGAGACCAGGAGCTTTTGCCATGTACCTGGAGCCCTGGCACTTTGATGTCTTTGACTTCTTGGAGCTCAAGAAGAACACTGGTAAAGAGGAACAGAGAGCTAGAGACCTGTTTTACGCCCTTTGGATTCCTGATCTCTTCATGAAGCGAGTGGAAACCAATGCAGTGAGTACAGTGTGCACCCATTTCATGTGAAGTACAGTTCTGTATCTTTACAAATTTGGATCATTTGAGAAATAGTCACTTATTGTAAGAGGACATGCTTTATTGTAAGTACAAAAACTCATGTGTGAATCATATTCCGTGTAGGACTGGTCTCTGATGTGCCCCAGTGACTGTCCTGGCCTGGATGAGTGTTGGGGGGAGGAGTTTGAGAAGCTCTACACAAGGTATAAAGATGCAGTGTGATATCACTATGAACATGATTACATCTGATAATAACATTGGTCTAAATGTAATGCATTTTCATAATCTTTTGTTACAGATATGAGCAGGAGGGCAAAGCCAAGCGTGTGGTGAAGGCTCAGCAGCTATGGTACGCCGTCATCGAGTCTCAGACAGAAACCGGCACGCCTTACATGCTTTACAAGGATGCCTGCAACCGCAAGAGCAACCAGCAGAACCTGGGCACCATCAAGTGCAGCAACCTGTGCACTGAGGTTGTGGAGTACACCAGTAAAGATGAGGTAGGGAGAGAGAATTATGGGTAATGTATTTCTCTGTGTTCATATAGAAGCAGCATTCATGACTGACCAAACTCTGTTGTTGTAGGTGGCTGTTTGCAACCTGGCATCCATTGCTCTTAACATGTACGTCACCCCAGAGCGAACCTTCGATTTCCAGAAGTTGGCCTCTGTTACAAAGGTTATTGTGAAGAACTTGAACAAAATCATAGACATCAACTACTACCCAGTGCAAGAGGTGAGGTGTTCACACAGTTTCAACAACCTTACATTGTTGTAATTGGTCCATAGGCTGATAATTTCTCTCAAATAACAGGCCGAGAACTCCAACAAGCGTCACAGGCCCATTGGTATTGGCGTGCAGGGCCTGGCTGATGCCTTCATCCTTATGCGATTCCCCTTTGAGAGTGCGGAAGCTCAGCTCCTCAACATACAGATCTTTGAGACCATCTACTACGCTGCCCTGGAGTCCAGCTGTGAGCTGGCTGCAGAATTTGGCCCGTACGAGACGTACCCAGGCTGTCCTGTCAGCAAGGGTGTAAGTGGAAAAACGTCTTGTTTTCCTCTGTTACAGAATGAGGAAGTTGGATGTTTGGTTTAAAGTATTCAAGTTGTTTCACTCTTAATTGTTTCCGTTTGATCTTGCAGATCCTTCAGTATGATATGTGGGGTGTGACACCTACAGACCTGTGGGACTGGAAGGCACTCAAAGAGAAAATTGCCAAGTTAGTAACTTCATGCAAATATAAATGCACTTCCCTCAGAAGACCCATAGGGTTTCCATGTCATGATAAATCTATAAATACTAGGGAATTTTAAAATAGTGATTTCCTTGGCCTAGGAAAAACATTTGTAATGACTAATTCATGACTAATCTTCAAAGATAGTGAAAAATTCTTATCATGGGATCCCTGCATAAGTAACAGTTTCACTTTATGAATATCTGGCACTAGTTATTTATATTTATTTTAATCTCCTTTACCTTCCTGTTAGACATGGAGTTCGCAACAGCTTGCTTCTGGCTCCCATGCCTACTGCCTCCACAGCTCAGATCCTGGGCAACAACGAGTCAATCGAGCCCTACACTAGCAACATCTACACACGCAGAGTTCTGTCTGGAGAGTTTCAGGTGAGCCTGGAGTTACAGTGAAATAATTTTTATAAGTTCACATGTTCTGTATTCATAGTTTAACAGTGGGTTTCATGTGACTTTTAGATTGTCAACCCACATCTTCTGAAAGATCTCACGGAACAAGGACTTTGGAATGAGGAAATGAAAAACCAGCTTATTGCTCAAAATGGATCCATCCAGGTTAGTTGAGTTTCCAGATCATTGTAGATGGTTTACTAACTAAATGCCTTCTCAGACGGTCATTGTGCTTTAATGTGAATGATCCTGGATCTCCTGAGGGTATTTTCCATCTGTTTTATTGGGCGTAATCTTCTACCCTATATTTGTCTTTGAAACTTTTTGATTGGCTATTTACCAGTGTGTCATTCTCTGCTTTTTAATGTCATTGAAGTTTGCGTGACCATTTTCAACAGATATTGCTTTGGGCTGTATGCTTTATACATATATAGTCTTTGTGACCGTTTCTAAATGTCTGTTCTTTCAAAGGCCATTCCCACAATACCAGATGACCTGAAGGAGCTGTACAAGACAGTGTGGGAGATCTCGCAAAAGATAGTCATAAAGATGGCTGCCGACCGAGGTGCCTTTATTGACCAAAGCCAGTCCCTCAATATCCATATTGCTGAGCCCAATTACGGCAAGCTGACCAGCATGCACTTTTATGGCTGGAAGCAGGTAAGCTAGACACTTCATGAACCAGAAGTTTGAAAGTATAGAGATTGAAATAATAAAGCTAAATAGTATGTTTTTTGTGACTAATTAAAGAGTGTCTCCACAGGGTCTTAAGACAGGAATGTATTACCTGAGGACTAAGCCAGCAGCTAACCCCATTCAGTTCACCCTGAACAAAGAGAAATTAAAGGAGACACAGACAAATACAAACAGCGAAGAGGAAACTAAAGAACGAAACAAAGCAGCTATGGTGTGCTCTCTGGAGAACCGTGATGAGTGTCTGATGTGTGGTTCCTAAACCAACCTGATTACTGATTTGTTGTCAGTGAGGTTTATTAGGATGATTAATTATTGCATCTTGTACAGTATTGAGCTTTTTTAACTGGCATGAATATAATAATATTATTCATAATATTAATGTTTCCCATAAGCAATAGGCACTCTGCATAGAGGCTTTTGTACAATTTGTTGCAATTTATGGGAAGGAGTTTGAGACCTTTTGAATAAGATCTGTCTTGTGGAATTCGCATGGTTGAGGGGAAAGAATAAAATTAACGCTTGTCATGTAGTGCTAAAAACAAATAACATGAAGGGCATGGTTTTTTTTGATAAGTTACAAAAGATTTTGCTAACTTGTTTACAATAAAGTACTGAATAAATCATCTTGGAGTTTTTTTTGTCTGCCATTCATAACCTTTTTTAGTTAAGTCAACATAAATCTGCTGTACAAGTATTTATCAGTGTTCAAAATAGTATCCTTACCCTAATTCATATCAATTGGAAAATCAGTTTGACTTCTGTAAACAGATAAAAGATGTTCTACTGGTGCTGAGGATGCTGGGGTGTTTGTAGCTTGTTCTTACAGTAGTTGCTTAGAATTTAAATTTAAAGACATTAAAGTAATAATAAGTAACTTGCAATTTTATTGTTCAAAGAGAGGTAGCGATAGAAAAATAATGGATTGCAGCTTTAAGTTCTATTGCTTCCATAAAAATTGTATGTAAATATTTTTGTCTCTTTCAGTAGTCTTGCCACTCATTTTTTTCTAAGACATTTAAGTCATAACTTTAAGTCAGTAATGTTTAATAATTTGAATCTGAAAATTAAATTTATTATTCTGATTAACTCTAACTTAGGGGGCTAAACTGCTAGTTAGTCAGACTAGTCCTTAAGGCACAGTCTTAACATAGTGTTTATGGAACTGGTGCCAGTGCTTGGCTGTGTTTAATCATTATGGAAGCAGGTGAGGCCCAGTAGAAGAGAGAAGGTTCTGAGGCTGCAGGTGATGAGTTTAATAATTGTCATGGAGGCCATAGGGAGCAGCAGCTGTGTCACAAACAGCAGGTGTTGAGCAAGCTGTGACCTGCACACATGGTCTCTGGGGCCCATTATTCTAGTCGTGAGGATTCTGTAACCATCTCAGCATTTACGTCTCCAATTCTCTCTAGTTTTAATCATTTGTGAATTTTGGGAAAAATGAGTCAAAGTGATTTCATAGCTAAACCAAGCTGCATTTATTAAAAAGAAATACAACTCAAACACAACCATAAAGCAAAACAACCATTAAAAACAATAGTTAAAAAAGTGTTTGGACACTCTGGTGATCAAAACAGTCAAATGCTTTAATGTTAAACGTTTAGTGGAACATGTCAACAGTTAATGTGATTAATTACACCCAAGGTTACTGATAGGACACCTGTGTGAATAGGTGTGAACAGCCACTAAAAGTGAATTTGTTGGCAGAATAAGTCTAGTGTCACCAAAGCTCTAGGGTTTGGAATCTAAGTGACTGTCATTAAATTCATATTACAACAATGTCAGCCCAAAGATATTTGGACACATAAGGCATTTTAATATCTTAAAAGACTAAAATGTCATCCAGTTTAAGCCGGCTGAATGATTCTTATAAGCTAGTTTTGTACTTAAACCTAATCGAAGTCATTCAGGACTGTTTGCTGAGAGGTCAAATTCCTGGGAATCAAACCCAGTGTCTTGGGATACATCGCTGCCGGTTGGAGATGATGCATGTTTTTCACTGAAAATTAACTTCATTTCTTTCATTTCTAATTTTTCCTCTATCCTCTTTGCCAAAAAACTCACTAAGCTTCCCCTGTTCAGTCCAAACTTAACCTCATCACTTGAATTTTCCTCATTGACTTCATCTACGCCTTCCTCATTAGATCCATCATCTTCCGCCCCTCCATTGTTTCCCTCAGCATCTTCATTCTCCCGCGTCCCTGCTTCTTCATCACTCACTGTGTGTACTTCATTTACATTAGTTTCTTCTACGCTCTCATCTGTTTCTAACTCCTCTATATTATCTTTGGCTTCCTCCATCATCATTGTCTCTTCCTCAGTTTTTCCATCTCCTTCCTCACTCTCTCTCTCACTCTCAGCATCTGTATGGGTCTCTATATCTATGACTGTCTCATTTTTGTCCTCTGCTTGCTCACTATCTGTATTGACTCCAGCACCATCCTCCTCCTCCTCAGCACTAATCTGAATGACTTCATTTCCATCGTCCACATTCCCATCTGTCTCATCAATGTCCACAGTGTGTTCCTCCACACCATTATCTATCTCTCCCTCATTCGCTTCCTCCTCATTTGACTCTTTATCTGCCTCTGTGCTGCTGGCAGGAGACTCCTGCATCTCTGTAGCTTCTCTATCTTCATCAGGTTCCTCTGTAACAGCCTCTGGATTATTATGGTGTACAAGAGAGTGCGAAGGAGCAGACTGTCTCTCAGTGCTGAACCCTTTGAAGTTGTTTTTGGCTCCAACAATGTACTTCCCCAGGAAAGAGGAGCCTTCTGAGGGATCTGCTTTGGTGTCGCCTGAGTAGTCCAGCAGGTTCGAATGGATCTGCTTCATTTCTGTGTGTAGTCGGCCAACCACTTTGCTCAGCTCTGTGATTCTGTTCCCAACATCTACAGAAAAGCCATTCAGTTTTTAAACTGCATGTGGTTTAGAAATGAACTGTAGTCTGTACTGGATCATATCCACTATATTAATGGCAATTCTTTTCTGTAATATATAATTGAATGTTAATATTGTTAAAAATAAAGGGTAAAGAATGAACAAAAAAAAGAGTAAAAAAATGTAGTAAAAATGATTTATACTTGCTATTGCTATTGGTGTTGGGGGGCTCAATGTTAACATTTAAGAGAGCATTTTATTGGACAAAACTTTTATTCGCCTGTTTGTGCAAGATGCTCCATTTTCCCCAATGAGAAACATATATTTATATAGATTCATTACTGACAAACATAAACACTTTTTTACCCCACCTTTGCGTTTTGCCTCCTCAAACTCTCTCCTGGCGGCTTCAATGTAGCGTTGAACAAGAGCACGGATCACTTGCTGTCTGTACGAGCCCCGGCCCTCCCCTTGACCTTTGTCATCCTGCGGCGTTAAATTAAAACAGAGTGATGTAAGAGGCACAGTAATGAATTTTAAAATGTTGCAGTTAATACATGTAAAGAACGTTTTATGGGCATATCAATAACATTATGTAACTAGACTCTCAAAATGCAGTAAAGAGCGAAATTGATCTCTCTTTCAAAATGGCTGAAAACGTGATCAGACAGGTTTGCGTACCAGGGATGAAATGGGAGGGTAATCCGGAGCCGAGTTACAGTTGAGACAGCAGCAGCAGATCCTTCTGAAAATTCCTCTTAAATGAAAAACAGAACACTAGGATCAGAACTGGAATTCTCGGAATTACATTTTTCTCTTTTATATTTAGGTTAAACTAAAATAAACCACACAACTGACCGTAGAAGGTAGAAAAAGGCCTTAGGAGAGGGAATAATGTTGAATGGAACAGGCATAGTCAGTCCTTCTCTGAAGTAGCTCAGATAGAGCTTAGACCGGGCAAATTTCCACTCTACATCAGCATCATCCTGAAGATAAGGAAACTGTAAATAAAAAACCAAAGACTGCATTTTCTTCTGGGACTATATTAGTCTTACACTTACCTCAATTTTCTGAAACGAGTTGGTGATCATAGCAATGAGCATGTTGAGAAGGACAATCACAATCAACAGAGTGTAAATACCGTAGAGGATTCTGCCAACAAACTCAGCCAGAACAAACTCAGGCATATCCACATAGCTCTGTTCAGCTACACCAAACATGGTCCAGAAGAGGAAGCGGAAGGTTTCATTTAATCTATAAGTGGTAAAAGAACAAGGCACTGATCAATCAAGAAGATCTCTGATTTAAATAATTAATTACATGTTTTGCAGCAAATCTTAAAATACCTTCCAAGATTGGGGGAGATCACATATGGGACATAGATGTTGTTGATGCCACACAGGAAAGCAGTTCCAATGATCACTAAAATAAACATGAATCTGAGAAAGAACATGCAAATGTACTTATGAGAAGAAGTGGAACGATAACAAAGAAAAAGATCTTTGGGAAAATCCCAAAGATCTTGAATGAAGATCACACTCAAGAACAACATTGACCAATGAGTAAGGATGTTTCAATATTATTAATCTTTATATTATAATACAATATTATAATAAGCTCTGGACACCATGCTAAATACCTCATCATATCATCAATCATCTTTCCAATGGAGATCTGTAGGGTACCAAGAGACTCATGTGCTGGGAGGATGTAGGCCAGGCGAGTAAAGCTTAGCATGCTAGTCACTGCAAACAGCACCTCAGCAATGAACTGCGGATCCTCCTGGTGCCAGCTGTCACGCACTGTATAGTAAGACAGAACATTATATTATGCTGTATTATGCAGATTATTTTTTCTCCCTTTTGATATTTTGGAGTCGTATTGCATGCTAAATTGTGAGAAGGTTGGGTATTTATGTCTATATCTAAGTAATTAGGTGCCAGGTGATGTATAAACCCGTGGAGTATATATATGTGTCTGTGTTTTCTCTCACAGGTATTTGTGAAGTAAATGCACTCGTCATTGTTTTCTGGTATCTCGCACGAGAAGATGCCCTTAACCATGATAACCACCCTCAAGGTGAATGAAGCCAGATACATGCTGAGAACCATCACGTCCAGACAGTTCCACCAGTCCAGGAAGTAACTCCTCAAGCCCTCAATCCAGACCTCCTTACACTCAAACCAGAAGAAACCTGCAAACATTCAATACATTTGGATGGTTTAATGCTGACCTGTAATCTATAATACACAACAGAATTACAGTGCACTCAAGGTATGTTTTATCAGTTTGTGTGTTGTGTTCCTTGGGAATAAAACCCATAATCTTTGTACGTTGCTGAAACAGGCATTTCTAGTTAAGCTACAGGAATATCTTACAGCAACATGAGGTCACTATTACCATTAAAAGATACAGATTCTGGGACCTACCAACCACCCAGACCATGTGGAAGGAGTTGTGCAGGAGGTTCTGTTGACGAGTGGCAAAGCTATCCCGATACATCTCCATAGCAATGGTTTCCCCCAGAAGTGTAATGAGGAACCACATATATGAGGCAGAATGGAGGAGGAATTTAATCACGGGAATCTTTAGTATCTTCCCCAGCTGAGCATAAACATAACATGGGCACAAATAACAGTTAGTTTGGAATGCTGAACGTTTCAATGCATTTGTCTAAACTTGGAAAAACACTGACAAAACCTTTGACTTTGGTGCAATCCAGTAGATGAGACAAAGGAAGGGCATGGTCAAGAAGATCCCAAAGGACACCAGGAGCTTCCAGGTGGTTCTGCTGCCTCTCCAGCCTGAAAGGTTCCCACACCAGATAGAGGAGAGGACCTGCTGACAGATTGGGTGAGCTACAAACTGCAAAAAAACAAAACAAAAACCGTGAATAAGACAAATTAGCCAAAACACCATATGATATGTTCTAATAACCAATGTACCATTTGATGGCACAATCTAGGTAAAGCTAATGCAGGTAGTTTATGTTATCAAAACAACTGGTTCCATTAATAGCAAGAAACCAGTCAATGCAATTTAAAGCTTGGGATCCTACCTGTTTCTGATTATAGTTGACAGCAAGCCTTAAGCGAGCCAGGTTTGGAATGCCCTCCTCAAATGCCTGCTGGTCCAGCTCATCCTCGCTGTCTTCATCCATTGGCCCACAGCTGTTCAGAATGGTGGTAACCTCACTTTGATTTCGGCACATTCCGAGTAGCTCCACAGCAAACTCTTGGCAAATCTCCTCAAGGCCGAGATACTGAGGCTGCGTGAGTTCAAGGAGACAATGAATATTCACAAATCATATGCATAGGGTTCATTCACTACTTTTTTGCAGTCTGCAACACAATATGCAGGTTCAACTACAAAGGCACTTTTCAATGTAAAAGTCCATGCATCTGGAGACTCTAAAGAAAAAAAAAACTCTGCTCTACCAACCTTAAATTCAGGTTCCTTTTTAGACAGCTTGCGAAGATCCCGGCTTAGTCGAAAGGCACTGAGCATCGCATCTTCTGCGTTGATTGACAGGTAAGCCCGACTGGCGATGCCTCGGTACGTATTGATACGAGACAATGAGAACTTAAGCAAGTCATACTGGCGCCCGTTTGTGCACTCCAGACACGCACATGAGATTTTATGGGGCCATGGAATTTCATGACCTTTCTGATTGAGCATTGTCACAATGTCATACAGATCCTTTTGACAGGCCAGTGTCAGTGGTGTCACTCCAGGGGCAAACTGTGAATCATCAATGGAATGGTCAAAAATAGCCATTGAGAAAGAGCGGACGTCCATCTTGTTTCCTTTTTCTTGATCCAAACGATCCAGAAGGCGCTTGACCACACGAGGCTGGTTGGTGTCCACAGCCACCAGAAGAGCTTCATGGATCTGTCGGAAGTCAAACTTGACACCTTGAAAGAGAGTGTTCATGGTGTCCTCATTGCCCAGCCTGATGGACAAGTTCAAGGCTTCTCTCCATTGCCTGTCCTCGGAGTCATCCAGCTGACGGATGATGCCATCGCCGGTCTTCAGCAGAGATGAGACCATGTGCATGTTCCCCTCGCGGATGGCACCAAGGAGCTCCGCAGGGAAGCGAAACTTCTTGTTCACAATCTCGCGCCATTGTTCTGGCTTTACAAAGGAAAGATCAAATCATTTTAATTTGAAGCGGAACAACACCAAACTACATGGTGCACAAATAGTAAAAAAACGATATACAGTGGAGTATAACTATGTGCATAGTAAGGAAATATGTGCAATTCTGCACAATGTCTTGGTCACTAATCAAACAAGCAAACTGTGCTGCTTTAAAATACACAAGATGCTCCTTAAACAATAAATCCTGACATCATGAATCATCAGGTATTACTTAAATTTGCCATGTCAACTCTAGTGCATGTTGTTGTTAAAGCTTAAAGGGGGACATGCCAAATAAATCTGAAATTTATGAACTACATTTTTAAATTCAACTTTTCACTTAAATTATTATACAAATAATGAAACTTGTAATTACACCTATATTATTAACAGTAAAATGCAAAAAACTTGTAGTGGACTAGTGGTTTGCACTTTGTTTCCACATAGACATAAAATGAACAAATTTACAAACAATTTGTTGTGCCTTAACCATTTGATAAATATTAATATACCAGAAAGTACTGCGCCAGTATGTTTTACCATATAAAACTCATACATTCTAAAAAGTAGTAAAGATAAATATTGAGAAAACATAATGGGTGTATGTATCAATCTCTACTTAATACCAAAACACTCTATTACTTGTCTTTCAAAATGGGCAACATTTCCTTTCACTTACAGTACTTAACAATCATACTGAACAAATTCACAATTTCCTAAAAATGAACAATTAATACTTCTTACCGTGAGGTTTTCCATCTTCAGATACACTATTGAAATACAGTAACTGACATATAGTGCGTCTGTATCAATATGATTGTCTCACATGTCCAGTGTCTGTCAAATCTTCAAGCAGCTCCAGTCAGTACTGCTGTTTTGTGACCTCTACAGTTGATCTAAAGAGTTATTATGAGTCCACAGGTTTACCACCACTGAGGCGCCTGAACACGCCTGAACGATTTCATTCTGAACAAACCAAATAACAGGTGCTGCTCCCCAAAGGACCCAACCAATTAAAAACGCAACTGTGACACTATGTTGCTTCCGTGAGCTCACTAAGGATTCATTTTCCACTGCCGCCATCCAAACTTCCTTTATTCAACAACAAGGTAAACATTTTTTTTTGCATAAACTTACCCTCTGGGACCCAAAATCCAGATATTTTCCAGTTATAAGCCCATATTCCATAAAATGGCTTTAACATTTTAATTGGCAACTCAAAGAGTGTTGATGACATATGACAACAAAAATATAGTCCAAATATGTTTATACATTAAACAATGGCAAATTTCAAAAATTGTTTCTATAAAAAACATTTACATACACTTACTTTTAGGTTTCAGTTTACAATGTTTACTGACAGGCAGTTAATGACCTCAGAAAACCTGAATTTTATTTACATAT
>JAZGTK010017349.1:0-12313 GCA_036877625.1 Ambastaia sidthimunki
ACACACACACACACACACTCACACACAGCTCATGTAGTGATGACCTGTACACACTGATTTCTCCAGATCGGCTGGCCTTCAGTCTAGAGAGGCTGATTATGGGCTGTGGTTTATGGCCCAGATTAGCATGATCAGCACCCGCCTGCTGTTTTTCATTATCCAGACAGCACAAATCAATACTTAACAGAAGATCAGTCTCTATTAATGATGTCTGATTAACTGCTGAGTGTGATTCTGTAGATTACTGTACAACAGAGAAGGAAATATCCATCCTGCTTTTTGCTTTAGTGTTTGGGGGTCTGTAAGGACAATGAGGCTGTGTGTAGTTCGGGTTAGGTGGCCAGAAGACCCTTTTGTGGCTTTTGGGCCTTTGGCCATGTTCTCATCTAGAACCATGTAGCAAAAATGTTGATGGCTCATTTTGTGCATGGGGGCGTGTCGAAATGTTTGTCCAATGAAATGTTCCCACCACAATACCATCTGCAATAAAACTATCAATAGCCAATCAAGAGTGTGACAAGCTGTAAACAAAAGGCTATTGGCTATTTAAATCAAAGAAATGAGCCCTACAATATGTAAATGTCTAGCTTCCTGTTTTAACAGCAGAAAAGAACATTGTGTTTGTCAAACCATTGATCTTTAAGCTGAGACCAGTTTTGTTGTGTCTCCTTAGATGCTTTATTAGTTTGGATTTTGGCGGTGGGGTTCAGAAGCTGGTGATAAATCGGTTGGGTACGCAGAACCGTACGTCCGTCATTGAACTTGTGTGACTTCAATTCAAATACAGAAGAATATTGAGTAGAATATTAAAGAACTCAAATATGTTTGAGAGGAGACTGACGCTGTGGGAGAGCCAAACTCTGACTGTTCTCTCTGTTAGCATAGAGGGAGACAGCCAGCAAAACGACAGCCTGCGGAGTTTAAACGACTTGTGAGGAAAAATTATTTACTTTTCCATCTTCATGTGAGAGTGAGTGAGCCAGAGAGAGAGAAAGAAGGGAATAAAGGAGCATCTTTCTTTGATGTCGACTGCTGATTCTCCAATACAGAAGAAGACAACTGAGAGCTTTTCAGCTACTGTGGAAGCAATATTGATTGTTCTGCCATACTGCACTGAGCTCTCAAAAATGCTTTGTCTTCCTTTATTTATCCAAGCCAAGGTGTGTGTGTGTGTGTGTTCAGGGGCTGTCAGGACCGTGTGTATGTGTGGTGTGGGTTGGAGGAAAATAATGTGTGTGCGTATGTGTGTTAGTGGGTGAAGACAGGCCTTGTGCATATGTGTGTGTGTACATGCATGCATGCAAACATGAATGTTAAGACAGAGAGACTAAGCGAGACTAAAGTGTGTGTGGGAGACTGGTTGCCATGGACAACAGTTAAGTTTAGTCAGTTATATTAATAGTCAGTTATATTAAAACATTTTACCACAGAAACGCAGAATGATCGACCAGTCAAGTATTTTAGAAAGTTTATATGCTACTTTTTACTATAGCAGCTTCTCAGCTTTCCCTCTCTCAGTGTCTTTCACACATAATTACACATTTTCTTCTCAGCATTTTCACAAATGCTGATTGAATGAAAAGGATCACAACACACACACAAACACACACACAACAATGAAATAATCTCTATCAGATAAAACTGAGAGAGACTTGAGGTGCTAGTGTTAGCAGAGCCCTGTGCTGAAATGTCATTTAATGACCTTTTCTCACTCTCTCTCTCTCTCTCTCTCTCTCTCTATCACACTCACACATACACACACACACTTTGACACTAAAGCCCCAGAGCTGTTTGTCTTATGCTTTTCCTGTGTGATTATGATTATTTATATCCATCTAAATTAAACCTGTGCACATCCCAACATTCTGAGTAGAATTTCTGCTCAAGTGGTAGTTAGCCAAGCGCATAAAAGAATGACACCGTTTCAAAACCTTGTGAGCTGCCTGCAGAGGCATCGCAGACACACTCCTGACACGAACGCTGTTTCGACATGTAAGCAAGTTAATCATGCAGCTATGTATATCCTTCACAGAGAGGCAATCCCACAATGCACTGTGATCCGCTAAAATAATTCCAGAATGGCAGGTGAGGCGAGAAAAATGTCAATCATGAATGTGTGTTCCATGAATGTGTGTGTGAAGTGGTCACCAGTATAGCCATGCAGATGTTTATGTGACGAGCTAGACTGAGCATAAGCACTTCTGCCTTTTATTACAGCACACACACACACACACACACACACACTCACACACACACACACACACATACTAAATAAATTTGCAAAGTGCATTTATATCAACTGGCCAAATTCAAATGTTTTAAATGGTGGCACACACTGTCTGATGCACTGAATACACAGTGTTCGATACGAAACAACACACACGCAGTTTTCTCAGCGAAGGCCAACTGGTGTAGCAGGTAAGTCTGTGCGGCTCGCTGATAAAAAGACTCTGGTGAGTGGCAGTTGTAAAGACCTGGTCTTCACACTGCCTGAGTATAATAGCCAAGCCAGTGTGCTTTACACAAACACAAATACACACACACACACACACACACAGAGCACATAATACCACTGTTGCCATGGGAGACAGGTCTTATAGGTATTTGTCTGCAAACGCTACATTGAGAAGTGTTTCAGAAATCCATTCTCTCTGACTGTCTGCCTAAATATCCGTCAGCATGAAGGCTGAATGTGGCTTTGGGTTTTCATTGCAAATGACCTCACAAACAGGCCGATGATTAGGGCCAATCAGATTCTTGATCAGTATACCTACATTATGATGTCATAAAGTACATTGTTTCCGATAAATCTGTATATTGATGCTACGTAGCGAGAAAACAGTGAGTTTAAAACTGGAAATTATGATATTATTAACCTACCCTCATGTCCTTTTAAACCTATATGAGCTAAAGGCCGTGTTTACACCTGGTATTTAGACTTTCAGATCACAAGCGGATAACAACACAAGTGCATTTTAAAAATTGTCCATTATCAACCACATTCAGAGTTGAGTTTGGAGTGACATGAGGGCAGTAAATAATGACAACCTCTCTGGTTCCTTTTTAAAAGGGATGCAGATAAAAAAACGACTTCCAGTTTCTTATTTTCAGATTTCCTGCGCAATGCTCCCTGAGAAGTGTGCTTACAGGAGTGAAGTATTTAAAATCGAGGGGGTTGGGACGCAATCATGACTGACACACACGGTGGCTCTCATTCACAGGAGAAGTGCCATTAGCATCTTTCCTGACGCTTCCATGAGCCAATAAACGCTAGCAGTCAAGCAAGACTGCCTGAATTCATCGCTCTCTCTCCTCCACATCCCTTCTTTCTCTCTCTCTTTCTGTAGAAGTGAACAGCATCATGCCTCTGATGAGTCACCTCTGTCATGAGAGCACTGCAGAGAGAGAGAGAGAGAGAGAGAGAGAGACAGCATCTCTTTCTCTTCACCCCATATTCAACCTCCACCACACACACATAAAGAAAACAATTGCCAGACTTAAAGGGACAGTTCACTCATAATTGAAAAGCGGTCAGTGGAACACAAAAAGTGCATTTTTGAAGAATATCGTGGCCACTCTTTTAGATATATTGAAAGTGAATGGGGACTGAGATCCAAAGTGACAATAAGTATCCTAATTGTGGTCCATACAGCTTCTGAATGCATTTGATGATAAACCACTTGTTCACTTATGTAATATTGCTGCAGATTTCATGAATATTACATGTTAGCCTGTTTCTCACACAAAGCAATCATTCAGAAGAACACAACACATGAGCCACATGGACCATTTTTATGATGGTGCATTTCTGCATCATTATCTCAAGCTTGACAGCTCCAGTCTCCATTCACTTTCATTAAGAGTAACCAGGACATTTAGTTTATACCACAGAAGAAAGTCATGTGGGTTTAGAATGTAATGAAGGTTAGTACACTAAGAAAGAATTTGTATTTCTATCTTTAATTTGAGGGGTGAACTGTCCCTTTAAGGATGAAAATTTACAACTCTCTCTCTCTCTCTTTCCCTTCCTCTCTTTCTCTCTTCCTCTCAGAATCACATTTCTAAGATCCAAAGCGTATCAAATGTGCATCATTTTTTGTGCTGTGGGACGAGGAGGGTAGTGATGCTGTCTAAAATACAGAATTGTATCCACCCCAGCAGAGTGGCAAAATTATGGCAATAGATAAATGAATACAGCAGACAGTATCACTTCCATGTTTATGTGGCTAATTGGAGGGTGTGTGTGTGTGTGTTTTGTTTTTAAAGCTTCTGCAAAACACACACCCTGCCGCAGCAACATCAGAGGAAAGTCTTCATTAGACAGTCCAGTAACTTTGTAATCTCAATACATTTCATTTGTGTGTTCACATTGACAGTTGTGTGAATTCATTTCAATCATCTCCTAATTCCAATTTTCTAATCCTAAATGTAATATCTTGTGTGCAGCAATAAAGCATCAAACATGAAGGTATAAAATCTCTTTCTCGCTCAGTCATTTTCTTTTGTTATTCTGATTCAATTTTGATTTGTTCTGAAATCAACAAGCTCCTTATCAATAAATATGATCTCAGTGGGACTGAAACTCAATAAGGCTCAAATCAATTCTCGCTTGCTTTACATTCACATCAAATTCACTTCAGAATTTGAATTTAATGTGAATCAAATTTCATAAAAACAGGACCAAGCCGCCTCCGCAACTTCTCCTTTCAAAAGAGCACACAGTACATCTTTATGATCAGCACTCCGCAGTGACCTGCTACAGAAAAGACTTTAGTTTTATAGAAAACTCGAACTCTAGAAATAGAGGGAGAGGACAACAAGGGGAGATGGAGACCACCTCTCCTGGTCTTCCGATCGCTCTCGTCAGCCGGAGGGATTCTTTCCTGGAGACATGCTGAAATTGGATTTCTGTCACCACAGCAGAGGCACGGTGGCTGAACACAGCAAGTAAAAATGGCGCTTTAACCGATATGACCAACACACAGAGCGAAAAATCGTATGTTGAATTAGTTGAACTGATTTAATTGATTTCATTTATAAATTAATTCTGATTGGTCAATCGCAGTATTTTGTGGTGAAACATTTGATATCTGCTAAACTATATAACTGACGGTTCTTTCATCAATTATAAGTAGTTCCATGTCTTTCGAATCGCACTGTGATGTTATTCTTCTAACGTCACAAAACAACATAACAAAACAAGTTATCACTATGTGATGTTATTTATTTTGACAGTGGCTGTGTAACATGTAGGATACAGTGCAGTCAGACAGTCATCATCACAAAATAATCACGCATATGTTTAACCTGTCCAGGTTTAGTTTGAGATCATGACTGGCTAAGTAATTTTATCATAATGAAACAACCCTTTGAAAGACTAACGTAATACAGTCTTTCTGAATCATACTAAACCAACTAAAGTGAACTTCAAACATGTTCTTTTGGGTAAATCATTCCACTAGACACTGATTCATTAATACTGATTCATTTAGGTCTGTAGAAAGAATTATTACACGGTTTACAGATGGTCCTTTCTGGGTGGTTTGTGGCTGATGCAATGTTGAGACACCTCAGAAACTCTGTTTTACTCACAGATCGTACAATATCACGTAGCCAGAATTTTGCCTATTGGCATAATGTCTTGTCCACTTTGTAGCTTATTAAATAGTCAAGTACCGCCCACATAAACAGGAAAAGATCATCTGACTGACTTGAAGTCAAATTGTTAAGAAGAGTTGATGCTACCAACCACAAAATTTGACAAATCTGTCAATTAGTTCTTTCTCAAAAACCAGCAACGCTCATTTAATCAAAAAACTAAAACTAAACCTGTAACGCTAAATCCTGAACACTGAATGCTAATCCCAGATGTTATGAAAGTTATATAAGTCCTTAGGCTGAAGGCTCAAATATTCACAAGACGTGAACCTTTATAGCAAAATTATCTCTCTAAATTACTGACCCAGACACTTTAGTATCGACTGACCGAGTGTCAACACAAGCCAAAACTAAAACACTGAGTTAAATTCCGTGACGAATACAGAAGGACTTTTGTTCTGTTATAAAAACACAAACGTTCTGTTTGTGAGAAGCCTTTAACCTCAAGCCTCTCTCCTTCTGTCTGTAATGTATTGTGAACTGATGAGTGTTTGATACTTCTAAAGCAATCTGTTGATTGTGATCAAGTATCTGTTGAGAAGATGAGTGTTACAGAGACATGGAGGAGAGTGGGAGTGGAATAAAAGAGAAGAATGAGGAGAACAGAGGAGAAGCGATTCAGAACCACAGTTCTGTTCACACAGCTCATGATGCAGTTGTCACTCTTGTTACTGAATATGAAAGATTTGGTGTGACATCTGTCAGCCAGCAACCACACAGCAATCTTCAGAATATGCAAAAATCTGTTTAATAGCATTTTTGTCAGCCAGCCTCGGTTATATTGACAAAAAATATATTTTGATTAAAGATTATAAAAATGTATAAAAAAATTCTTTTGAATAACCTGAAATGAGTTTATTAAATGTGCAATGAGATGAAGATGATGTATTGATAATGTTAATCAGTTTTGAGGTAGTGTTGTCTTTTAAGCGAAGAAGGGTGAGATTTAGAAGGACAGAGGAGAGATGTTGCAGGTTCAGAAGGTGAAGATGTTGCCACATCCCTCATCATTACTGACTGTCCACAGAAACGTGACACCATGGCAACAGCACTCTTCACAGTCCAGCCAGATGATGAGCTGAGAAGATAAGTGATCTCTCGTTTTCTCACAAAACCAGTAAACTATTTTTTCTGTCTTTCCCCTTCTAGGAAACACAAGGTCCTTGTTTCTTTTTCTGCTTGAAATGAGCTTGTTTAGCTGATTTGGCAGAAAAGAGTGGTACACACACACACACACACACACACACACATTTACTTATCTAAATGGTGACATTCCATACACTTCTGTTGCTTTTATACCCAGTTAGTTAAAAACAATATAACCTGCATTTAACAATATTATCTGCATTTTTACAATTGCGTTAATTTATTATATTTTTATACAAATAAAAAATAAATTATTTGTTTTTACAAATAAGGACATCCCAAAAGGAGGTTTTGCTCAGATTTGTCAGGTTTTGGGTACAAATTAGTCCCCAATATATGGTTACTCACACACACAAACACACACACACTGGGGGTCTAAAGGGTAAACTATCCAAACTGCACTGTTAGTTTTGCTCTGTTCAGCACAGACATCTGAATGTTCACTGCAGCCTTTTGCTGGTCTTTCCAAAACAGGTTCCAAAATGGTTGCAGCTTTAGCCACCGAGACCGGAGCCAAGACAACACTCCACCTCCAATCACCTGATGTCACTGGCCCTTGAGGGAGCCCTCAGCCAATCAGTGCAAAGAACTGAGCAGTAATATCCAAGACCTCTGGATTTGATTGCTTGTGTTTGGATATTCTAGTCTAACCAGAGTAAAGGGAGCCAAAATGGCTCCAGGTGGATTGGCAGTGATTTGAGCCAATATGGCAGCCAATGCTGCCTGTCTCACTTGTAACAGAGGGCCACTGGTTTTAATGGGCAGGTGGCAGACAGTCAGGACAAGGCTAGTTTCTCCTGAAACTGGACCTGAATGACTTTTACAGTTTCTGAGACAGATGGTGGAGTTATTACGGATACACAGAGAGAGAAAAAAACAAACAGAGGCGGGTATGAACATCAGTAAATTAATAAAACAGTTACACTGAGCTTGCACACTGTATTATCAGCACAAAAACACGAGTCTTATCCACTGACCGCCGAGCTTGTGCTACACAGTCAACTACACATTTAAAAGGGAACGTTTTCAGAACAATGGCTAACGTTCTCTATAGTGGTGATGTGATACTGTTTGTCCCAGTACAGGATGCAAGATCACATTATCTGTTGCATTCTCTCCAATCCAGCACTCAGAACTGCAAATGGGGGACAGCAGCACACAAGCACTTTCAGAGCTAATGTTTTGGGGCATTTTTTAGATTTGCATAATTGTAGTGAATCAGTGCTTAAACAACAGTCAGTGTATGCAAATAAACTGTTATCAGTGACCACAATTCTTAATGAATTCCTCTTCCCAAAAGCTTTAACAACAGCATACAAATAATCTGAAAAGTGATGGGGGGCTTTTAAACCTTATCAGCTCATGAATATTAATTAGGTGACGTAATATTCGTCTAGCAGTCCTTGCTACGAAGTAAATAAGTGCTAGGTAAATTAGTGTTTGTTCAGAATGGATGGGGTAAAGTCTTCTGCCGGTCCAAAAGCTGTCAACACGAACCCCAGATTATAAACCCCAGATCATAAACCCCAGATCACAAACCCCAGATCACAAACCCCAGATTATAAACCCCAGATCACAAACCCCAGATCACAAACCCCAGATTATAAACCCCAGATCACAAACCCCAGATCACAAACCCCAGATCACAAACCCCAGATCACAAACCCCAGATCACAAACCCCAGATCACAAACAAAGCCTCACATTATACAGTGATCAGCCATGTCCTTTACACACACACTCATCATCTTTCCATCGCGTCATAATGACAGAAGTCACAAGCCACACGGTTGACTGACTCGCTCAGTGAAAGCTGTACAGAGATAGAACATTGATCTCCATATCAATTATAGAACTGCTGGGTCTCTTTCCTTCCCGGCTGGAGAAGCCTGAAGACTTTGCTTGGCTACAGCCGTGGCATATTTTTCACCACTTTAGGCAAAAATCCATGTCGATTACGCAGCCAATCGATGGCCTGCGTCTCTTGCTCAGAGGTGCTGCTAAACGCATCAATGATGAGTCCGGTGTGGGCGAGGGAGACAGTGAGACAGGGACGGAGAAGAGAAAGACAGAGAGGTAAAACCGTGAGAGACAGAGAGAGAGGCAGAGAGGGAAATAAAGACAGAATGAGAGTGAGACATGGAGGAAAATAGAGAGATTTAGAGTAAGACAGGAAGGGAAATATAGAGAGAATGAGGCAGGGAAAGACAATGAAAGTGAGACAGGGAGGAAAACAAACAGAGAGGGAAAGAGATGTGAGAAGACAGAGAAAATGAGTAAGACAGGTAGAGAGACAGACAGAGAGATTTGATGCTCCCAGTGTGTGTGTGTGTGTGTGTGTGTATTTCTGATGTAATCGCTTGCTGGAGGATGTGAGCATGTCTTGTGTCACTAGTGGAGCGGAGTGAAAGCTGTGATTTACAGGAAGCTGTGGAGGGGTGTGTGGGGGTGCAGAGGCAGAATACTGGTTGGAAGGTTGAGGATATTGGGACCAAGATTTCCAAACCACAGCAAATGACATTTCTATTGCCATTTCTCATACTGAGCTCAGACACATATACCCGATAACTCTCAGATCCCCCATAATGCATTTCTGTGATCTCTTCAACACATGCGTCTACCAGTTCTGAGTTCTCGCTGTGAAGAGTGTGTTTGAGCATGTTACTTTATGTGTATTGCACAAGCCAAATATGTGTTATATAACTGACGAGTCTCTCGACGGGACAGCATCCCGTCGTGTTTGAATTATTTACATCAGCGTTCTGACACAATGTTACGACCAGATTTGCTGCACTTTACATCAGCGAGCCGTCCGTCATGACATCAACACTCGACCTGAACCACGCGTTTGGCATTCTGCTAGCGCCTGTCATGCTTATCTGACTAGCCTCCTCCTAATGTCTGTCACGCTAAGGTAGCCGCCTTCTCTTATTCTGTTCTCTCTTCTCCTCCATGACTTGAATACAAATGTGCTTTAAAAAACCCAGGGCATCATTTCTCCCCGCCCCCACCGTTCCTGCATCTTTGTGTGACAGGCACCTCAAATTAATTTGCAATCATCTCGGCGGCTAGACACACGAGCGGCTAGCGCATATTTCCACCTATTCAAAAAGATATTAGTGCGGAGAAAACGTCAGATGGCCAGAGCATTCAAAAGAGAGATGCTTTTGAAAACAGAGATTCTGAATCTCACCGAAAATCCCTGCTGACCAAAACACGTCCCGTCTCCTATAAAATAATGAAACAATTATGACCAAAGATCCTGGAATTAACTAAACTGTCATCTAACTAAATGTTTTTTTATGTTTGCAGTGAGTTATTAGCTGTACCCTTAACGCAGCCATAATTTATGCATTGGATATTTGACAACTGTGAAAAATAAATCCATTTATTTCCTCTCTGAAGGCACATCCCTCCATCCTGCTGATCAAATCCCCACCCCTCCTCCATTTCTTCTTCTCCTCCTTCAACTGACGATCTCCAAGGCCTCTTATTCTCTTTATTTTTCAGTCCAAACCCGTCCAGTCTGCTTCTCATTGTCTGTTTTGCGATGGTGTTTGATATTTATTGGTAATGTGCAGTGGAGCAGTTGAGCTCAGGGTACAAATATAAGAGAAACCAATAGATTTGTACCGTATGTGTGTATGAGTATATGGGTGGGCGGAGAGTTAGTGTGTGTGTGTGTGTGTGTGTGTCACACTACTATTAACCAAAATGTTTGAGGAAAGTCTGAATTTTCTACTTGCTAGTTGCAATAGAACATCAATTGAAAGAAGATCTCTGACTTGTTTCAGGCAGAACTTTCTGGAGATACAGATGTATGACATCACACAAACAGTGACATTTAGGGAGATTAGTTCATTCTAATCGCTTAAAGCAAAAACAAAACATACTACATTATACATTTAATAAATCCTGTTTAGCTTTTGCAAAGACAGGTGTGTACAACAGTAAATGATCTTCCCTGTTGATAATTGTACACCTGCACAGCAAACGCAAGCGTTGTATTTTTGTTTCTTATGTTATCTTCTGAACATGATACAACAGAGAGTTGAGATGTCATGTGCCAATATGCAAAATCAAGGAGCAACCAGCTCATGTGACATTTGACCCTGTAACTCCTGCATTTCTTTATAGAGTCAGATATAAAGAATAATTTCTTCACTGAACTTTCTCTCGCCTGCCAGGAAGACTGACATCACCACACGAACAAACAACTGAAAACAAAACACAGGTTGCCTTGTGAAAAGAAAAGAATTCATTTACATTCTCCACCAGCATCTGCTAAAGCCTTCAGTGCTTTTTCACAAAGTGAGTCTTTTAACATCACTTTTGCTTTTTGTGTAACTGTTATTAAAGTCATGGGACATGCTTTGTCATCAATATGTTCGTGCTTAATAAAACAGAGTTTTTTCATATCCAAATGCATTCAACTATGTTACTGTACATATTTTTAACATGAATTATTCAATATTACATCGTTTCTAAAACTGCTGCTATTTATGCATGCGATATAAAGTCCATTGGGGCAGAAAAAAGCATTTTGTGAGTCCTCAGCTAAAGCAATAGGTTTAGTAAGTTTAATAAGTTTTTTTAGCACTGTAAAATCTGTGTAATGATTTAGAACAAGTAAAGTTATAAAATGATGCTTTAAAAATATATTCTATAATAAATAAATATGTATGAAACAACAATCATACTGTTATCAATTACTGACAGCAAATCATTGCAGCTTTGTGAAAAATGGGTTTTATACACTTCTTACTATAAGACACAGTGTCTATTTTGTTTTGAAGTTATGAAACTCAAGGGGTACAATCATGGAGAAACTAACCATATTCTTAATCATCTTGTCATGATATATTTATATTCAAAAAACACCAAACAATCGCTCTCCTTGTTACAAATTGTCAATTTTTTCCCCATAATTTCAGCTCTGTGTCAGTCAGCGACTGTTTGCACACAGTGAAAAGAGACGCGGATGTGATTGGAGAAGCTTTAGCGTGAGAATGACAGAAAGAACGGGAGAATCGCTGCAGGTTTTGCAACAGCTGGTAGTGTACAAGAAGTCTGCTACTGTCGTGGTGGGCACAGACTGAGAAACCCCCCAATCTGAATAGAACCGCCCCCCCAAAAACACACACACACGCACACTGCTCAAATCATCACACAATTCACTCGCTACCGAGAGTGACGATTCTGACAAACAGTGAAAGAAAGAAGCTCTTGTCACTTGCAGCCATCATGCATGAGAGGAGAGAAGAGGAGAGAAAAGAGGAGAGAAAATGAGGGGAGATGAGGAGAGGAGGAGAACAGAGGAGAGGAAATGAGAGGAGAGAAAGAGGAGGAGGAAAAGAGCTTATTGCTGCTATCATGGAGAGCAAGTCATTTCCACACTATCCAATAACACATTCCAAACCATCTCCCCTCTCACCCCCTGCTCCTGCCACATCCATCTCATCTCTACACACACACACACACACATACTCTCTCCACACACACATACACAC
>JAZGTK010017350.1:0-12313 GCA_036877625.1 Ambastaia sidthimunki
TGCGGACGTTCTCTCAAAGTGGAGTTCTGTTCTACATGGCCAACAGCAACCAGCAGGATTACTGTGTTCTCCAGCTTCAGAGCGGCCGTCTGATCTTCTCCTGTGATCTGGGCAAAGGTCCCGCCAGCGCCACACTGCCCACCCTCATCAACAACGGCCAGTGGCACACTGTCAGTCCCCTCGTCCTTTAAACCAATCAGCATCTCTGTATTGGTAATGATGTCATAGCTGTTGAGTTTAACCTGTGTGTGTGTGTGCAGGTGAAGGCAGAATTCAGTAAGAAAACTGTGACGGTCAGTGTGGATGGGCTGGACTCTGATCACATGCCTATTAAAGGACACACGCTGGACGTGGAGGGGAAGTTGTATGTCGGAGGACTTCCTCCAACGTACACAGCCAAGAGAATCGGAAATGTAATTGACACAGTCCTGATTTCTGACACCTTCTCATTCAGAACCTGGAGATGTTTGTAACGTTGTGTTCTGTGAAGTGTTCAGGCAGGCGTCTGGTGTTAACAGATGGTTTGTTGTGTGTTCAGGTGACACACAGCCTGGCGGGTTGCATGCAGAACGTGATGTTCAACAGCGTCCTGATGAACCTCAGCAGTCCAGTATCTTCTCACTCCACGGGTTCCTGCTTCAGAAGAGCTCAGCGCGGAACCTTCTTCAATGGCCGCGGACACGCCGCCTTCAGTGAGACATTACATCACATTCTCATGTCCATTAAACACAGATGCACTGCACGGTTGCACTGCACGGTTGCACTGTTGCTGATGCAGCCTCTATATCCACCATGTTGCACTGTTTCTTATTCTATTCAGATTATAGCCAGATTATATCCTTTAATTCTTATTTATCTTATTCTCATTTCCTCAAGTCTTGATTTTCTATTTTCGTCTTTTAATTTCCTTTTTTAAAGCTGCAATCCATAATTGCTTTGGTTAAAACTACAAAAATCATTGAGCAGGTACATGACAGATCAGTGTTCAACATAATCTGTTTATCTGATTCAGAAACTAGATACAGGTATATAGTTAAGAACTCCAGATACCTGCAGTTTCATCTTTTAAACAGAGATGGCGACAGAGAGGCAAAAGCTACAGATTGTGGTTTAAAGTATAACTTGTGTTATTGCAAACTGTGAGGTGAATAAACCGCTGTGTGTGTGTCTGCAGTGAAGGAGGGTTATAACGTGGGATCAGACCTGACGGTGAGTTTAGAGTTTCGCTCCGCGGTTCTGGACGGGGTTCTTCTGGGAATCAGCAGCACTAAAGTGGACGCCATCGGCGTGGAGCTCATCGGCGGGCAGGTCAGCTTCTGCGTCTGTGGAGCCACATGGAAACTCTTGTGTTGGGTGGATTTTAATGCAGTTTGTTCTCCTGCAGGTGGTGTTTCATGTAAATAACGGCGCGGGCCGCATCACCGTTTCTAGCCGGAGCCGCAGACCGGTGTGTGACGGACGCTGGCACACCCTAGTGGCCAAAAAACAGAAGCACAGTCTGAGCGTGACTGTAGATGGCGTTACCGTGACGACAGAGAATCCATATTCATCATCCACCTCAGCCGAGACCAAAAACCCCATATATGTGGGCGGATATCCAGGTACTGTCCCATATTACACACAGTAGCACATATTCAGTCAGTTCATACACCGATTCACATCTGAAGATCTTTATATCATTAAGAGCAACGTAACAGTGAAATTGAGCAGAACTCTGAGGCCTGAATCCCAGCTTACAGGAAAAGTTCTCAGAACGTTGGCAAACATTCTCTAAAAGTTACAAAACATTCTTGCAGTATTGTTAGTAAAACCATTTTTCAACATGATATATTGTTGGCAAACATTCAATAAAGTTTGTTTGAAAATGGTATTTATATAACGTTCTTAAAACTTAGCAACAGCATTAATACAATATCTAAAAAACTGGACATTATGAACGTTCCTAGAACATTCAAAATAACATTTTTGATGTTAGGGAAACATTTATACTCCCTCAGATTAGCTGGGATAAGAATTTAAATGCAACTATATTTATGATGACACATGACTGTAGTGAAATGACACTGATGATCTGATGATGTTTGTGTCCCTCACAGCTGACGTGAAGCAGAACTGTCTGACGGTCAGAGAACCGTTCCGCGGCTGCATGCGGAACCTGCGGCTGCAGAAAGCTCACGTCACAGATGTGTTAGACTTCAGCTCAGCGTTTACACACCCGCATGTGTTTCCTCACTCCTGCCCCGCTGATGCTGCTTAAACCTTCATACAACGCTTCTCAATGTTTTAAAAACTGCAGATTTTAATAAGTAATTCTCCATAAGAACTAATGTAGTTGTGTTAAGATTTGATGTCGCTCATTTCTAAATAAAGCGTTTCTCGTTTTACTGGATGCATTTTTTGACTCTTGCCGACAGCAACATTCTTTCATTATCTGACACATACCAGAGCAAAAGACACTAAACAATAATGAAACCAACAGCACGATTTAAACAAAGAGCTTGACAGTCTGAGCCAGTGACACCAGCACTGAATCATCCCTCACATAACAGGATTTAAACTCATGATGTCATTTCAGTTGTTTAATTGGATTAGTGTTTCATAATGGCAACCTGTGGCTCACCAACATAATACAACATGAATGAAACAAAATGTGTGAAGATTACTCAGAGTTCAGTGGTACATACCATTCAGTGCACTTGATCAATGTAAAACTACATCATGACTTTTATATAATAATACTCACTGTGGGCAACAGCGTCGGCCTTCATATAAGTTTGGTGTGTTTTGGTTTTGATGAAACTGGGACGATTATGATCTTACAGATATGATCTTGAAGAAAAATGTTCTTCATCACTTAGTTAATAACATCCGGCTCCTAACAACAACTAACCAGTGCCTTGTTAATGCTTAACATCACTGTACTGATTAACAAACAGCAACATGATCAAATCATCTCACATATTAACAAAGTTTGTCATGACAAAACAAAAACACAAATTCAGTTCAACATCATAACAATGTCTCTATAAAAAAATAAAACAAGAAACTGGTACATCACACATGCTTAACAAAAAAACAGCTTAAAAATACTCAAAACTTAAAGTCCATCAGCCTGTAAACATAATGATGATGAGATGGTGATGAAGACACCATCAGAACATCTTCAGTTCTTCTCATTCAGAACTTTGTAACTCTTTTAAAGATCTTGTGCAGTTTCACTGTCACTCTAGATCTTCAGATATATTTGATGTTGGCATTAATATTGGCCAGGATTAATTAGAGGTAAAATCTGTGTGAGTGAATCTCATGAAAACATACTGAGGTCTCACAAAAAACATTCTGCATTAAGAATTTTTAAGATTTTTTCCATGTGACTTTCATACATCTGGATGTTTGTCTGTAATTACTGTAGTTACTGTAAATACTGTATAGTAAAGTATTACTGTAATATACAGTATTTAAATAACAAAAGCACTTTTTTACATTTAAATGTATTTCATTTCATTACAGTGAGAATGAGATTTTTGTGTGATGGATTTTTAAGCACTAAACTGTCATGAAAATGTCACCTGCAGACATCATTCGCTTTATGCGAAATTTAATTTGTTGTTTTTTGTTTTGGGGCTAAACACGACCTTCATGTTTGACAGATTTCATGAGATCCACTCGTGTTTGTCATCGTAAGTTCTTGTGGCTTCATTACAAACATGCAGCAAATATAAACGATACAAAATTGTTATGATACAGCTGGATAAATTAGTGGTATAAATATTTTATATACATGCTCTTTTTACACCCTGTAGTGGTATAAAGTGATGAAACATGCACGTTTTTATGGGGATGTTTCAGTTCATCAGAGTGACACACAGTTTTGGCACCAAACAAACTCAATGACCAGCACTGATTTGCTTCAGTCTGTGTCACAAACTTCAGCGCTTGTTTCAGAAAACAATACAGCCGTTCTGAAGAGGTCAAGTGACAAATACTAATCTGAGGTGAAGAATGACGGATGTCTCAGCTGATGTTTGACCTCTGACCTCCAGCAGTCCTTCATAAGCAGATGACTCAGAGTCTGTAAAGGGTCTGAAGAACCTCAGTGATGTCTCTGGGTTCCAGCTTATAGACCATTAGAATTCTTGAGGAACATTCAGACGTGCTGCTGGGCATCTCAGGTCGTTCGTGATTTCAGAACCCATTCACAGTGAGGGTTAACCCGGTAAACATCAAGTAAATAAGTGTCTGGGTCCAAACAACGCTCTCCTGGTAAACAAAGACATTCATCAGTAATGCAGTACTCGAGTAATAACTCTGGTATGTTTGGAGTGGTGTGGTTGAGTCACATCTATGTTGCCCTAGATTTCTGATTCTCTGAACTAGTTGATAAAGTGCTGACAACAACCAAGATAACCAGCTGAGTGTTTGGAAAACAGCAGAGACAGACCGTGACAACTAAGTTAACGTGAGCTTTTGGAAACAAGGAGCAACCATGACTAACCAGTGTAGCGTTTCCATCATTCTGTCTAATAAATAATGTACTAATAAACTCTTACTAGAAGTGTTCAGTGTGTTTGTAATGCTGAACTCACCGATATTTCCTCCCACTTCGAACAGAAACTGTTTTTGTCGTCGGCTGACGCTGCGTGATCCTCGCCTGAACAGAAGATTTATTCATTAGCATCAACGCTAACATCTGAGACTGAACGCTAATGGAGGCCACTGTCAGTCACTCACATGTTCTCCAGGTCAAAGCGAGCCGTGATGTCTCTGGCCTTCATCTCGCTGTTCAGCTGTATTGCCATGGAGACCTTCGCATGAAGAGGAGCGTGAACTCTAATGACCCCCTCACGAAGATCAGTGACCTGAAGAAGAGCAGCAGAGATGCAGGAGATAAATGAGTTTCTGGAGATACTTTCATTTAAGAATCCTGTATGAGTGTAACTCAACATTTCTCCTCATGAGCTTTCAGTCATACCTCACTTTTGTCTCGGTCTTTCTCTGTGTTCCACCTTTTCAGTAATTTACGTTTGGTTTTCTCTGTGGTTGGTGTTTTCTTGCCTGTAGTGACTTCGTTCATCTTTCTGACATGAGAGATCAGGAAACACGGAACCTGAAGAATAGATTTAAACTCTCAACTGATGTTTTCATACTCTGATGTCACCACACTCTGACATCACCACACTGACATCACCACAGTCTGACATCACGTCACCATGCTCTGATGTCATCACACTGAACTGTATTAGTCAGAATGTTCTGCATTTTGACCAGAATTTTACAGCAGTAAATTTCTGCCTGTCAGGGTGATAGACACACTCTCACCGTCCACAGCAGGTCCTGATAGGTGATGAGCAGCCGGACGAGCTGGGCGGCACCCACGGCCCCCAGCATCTCCTCCTGTTTGGCGTTCTTCCCTCGAAAGATGAAGAGGTTTGGCGCTACAATCATGGAGACATTCCACAAACTCATCCTGTTCTTCTCTTCAAATGCCACCACCTTTCTGAGGAACTCCAGAAGAGCCTGAACAAACATCAGACCACATGATTATCCCACACGGCTTTTAATGACCTGTGGGCTGGTTTTATATGACCAGATAAGAAACACTGACAACACTGAAGAGAGCGTCATGTGATTCACAGGAAATCTTCAGATCTACACCCTCATACTGACACATCAACACAAAACTCTTCAGCTCCACATCACATTTATTCTCATGTTCTGTAGGAGACAGTCAGCTGCCCGTCTAACCTGTTCATCTAATGCACCTGACAGCTTATTTATTCAAACTACCCACCTGACAGAACACACACACACACACTCACAGATACACACACACTTATCTGTCTAAATAGGGACATTCCATAGACTTCCACACTTAACCTAGTACTGAGCTAATCAAACCTCAGCCCTAAACCCAACCCTCACAGAAACCTCCTGCCATTATTAACAGAAAAACATGATGTAGTTTTTAAAGCCATTTGATTTATGAGGAAAAGGAGTCAGATTACATTATACACACACACACACACACACACCTTTATCACACTGACCTCTTATCTGCTGTGTGTGTGTGTGTGTGTGTGAGAGCTGAAACTCTTTCTGCATAATTTACTGCTTCAGAAATGACTGAACTTTTCTAAATGACTTTTCTAAACAATCACAGGTGAACAGTCATTTACAACCTACCAACCAGCCAGAATCCACCAGCATTGTGGACGTAAGTTCTCTTTGAATAAGGAAAGACAGATTTCTAAAATCACTGTTAATGTGACATTAAGCAAACAGACCTTCAGTGTGTCTCTGTTGGCCTCAGGAAGCAGCATAATGAGAAGATGAAGAGCTTGAAACTGATGTTTAGGTGACGAGATGTCTGAGAAAGAGAGAGAGAGAGAGAGAGAGAGAGAGAGGAATTAATAGAAATATTAATACTTAATATTTACAAAAGCTTGATATTCTCAAGCAGAACTGCAAACTGATTATTTGACAGACAAAACAAAATATTCTTCAACAGAAGATCTTTCTGTCTGACTCGTGGACAGATGCAGGAGTCAGACTCACTCTGAACAGCGCTGAACGCCGGCAGGTGTTGTTGTGTCAGCAGAGGATACGGCAGCTCACGAATGAACATCTTCAACAAACCCGCAGCATCGTTCTGACGGACTTCATCCCAGTCGAAACGATCCTCATAAAACTTCATCTCCAACTCCTGACGCAAGTGCTGTTGAGAACACAAACACTTAACACAGCTGAAGAACCCAGCAGAGGAACCCAGCAGAAGAACCCAGCAGAAGAACCCAGCAGAGGAACCGAAGACATTAAAGACTGAAATGAGCAGCACAGACAGAGTGTTGCATGCTGGGAAAACAGACACCCAGAAATGTTCTGAAATTAGATTATCTTCTGCTGGGTTCAACACAAACACAGTTTTTATTCTTTAACTTTGACCATGTTGAGCTGTTTTTCTCACTCATAATGGATGATTGTAACAGTTATACGGAGCCGTGAGTCTGAGCTGGAGGAACTGCTTCATAGATGCCTCACATCCCAACAACTATTTTAGATTGTAAGAATATTTCACTATCATTTCCATTAAGCAACAAAAATGTTAAAAAACATTAATTTAAGAGTTCTAAAAACTTTCACAATGACAGTTTTTAGCTGTTGTATAAATATTATTTCTTGGTTTTAAGAACGTTATTCAAATGTATAAATGTATAATGCTCTACGTTCCACTTTTTAATGTATGATATATAAGGTTTCTACTAATGTTACTGCAAGAACATTTTGATAACTTTGAGAGAACTTGTAGAGAACGTGATCATGACCAATGAACTCATGCAGGAGTCTGATGATGATCAGATCGGGAATGTTACCTTCACTCTGGACGCTGATCCTGGAACCCTCAGAATTCCTTCCGTCTGTAATCCCGTCTGCTCCAGTTTAGACAACAACTGTCAACACACACAAACACATCAACCAATCCCACAATCCTCTGCACATGCCCAGATAACAACTTTAGTTTGTAAGAACGTTTTTCCTAACATATCAATTTTTTTGGACACATATGGTTATTTCAGAGCCATCAGCTGTTGGAGGAGCAGCTGTCTGTGCTGAAACATGATCATGTGAGAGTATTTTCACAAGCTTGTGTTGCCCATATCTGCCGGGGTAAAGTTACTCAACACACTGAACTCCTGCAGTCCTCAAAGAAGCTCTTAGTGGGCAGATTATTCTGGTGTATATAAACATTTATTGAAAGCATCTATTTTAATCATGTGACTCTGCAGGACCTTCTCAAACTCCTCCGGCTGGATTTGCTTTTCCACACAGTTTCCAAAGTAAATCTCTTAAGCTGTTGAGCGTTGGAGGAGATGGAGTGAAACGCTACACGCCTCCCTCGATCTTCAAGGTCAACAATGACGTGGAAAACAAACCAGAGCACTTCTGGTAAACGCCTTTGTTTTTTAGAAAAGCTTCATAACAGCTGAGTGTGGTTATCAGTTTGGGATAATACTGGATCACACAGCAGCTCCAGCCAAGAGAGGAAATCTCAACCCGGAGAAATGCTGACCAGGAACTTTCCGGAAAGGCCAGTGCTCGCAATCTTGATGTGAAATGTTCCACTGTGGAACAATCGGATGCATGTTTCAAACTTACTTACAACCAAACAGGAGAAGAAGAGACACACACCTTCTTGAAAACAAGAGGAACCCTGGAGCCAGGATATTTCTTTTGGTCGTTCTCCAGCAGTGTAGAGAGTGGAACGCCGAATATTCCATTCTCTGTAAAATATAAAATTTACAGAGAATTTACAGACACGCACCTCGTACTTGACAGACACGCACCTCGTACTTTACAGACACGCACCTCGTACTTTACTGCGCCACACGCGGTTCCTTTTCAGCTCGACCCCCAGGATGTCGTAGAAGGTGGTGAGCTCTATCAGTGAGATGTAGCCGATCTTCTTGATGTCCTCTGATGACAGATCAGTCACTCGCGTGACACCCTGCCTGGGGTTTATTGTCTGAAAATTCTGTAAAAAACACAGAAGAAACTCTGATGTTACGATGATGATCGTAATTCACTACAAAAAACATACGGTACTTTTGTGGTTCTATAATTTTATGAACATGCACCAGTGTTTTCTGACGTATCTTTAACATTTTTGTTGTGTTTGTGTTGTTTGTTTTTACACCCAAAAATAAAACACAACAGGCAGAAAGTGAGTCAACATTCACTGCATCCATACAGTAAATAAAGGGCTATTATGACATCACGTCACGCACCGGTAAATCGTCTTTCCGGATCTTCCTGCAGTCTGGGCAATCCCGACCCTTCCGGTGACCCCGTGACCCCTCCGAGTATGGAACATCAAATGATATCAGGAACACTTCTGAGGAGACACCTGAACTGTTGCCTTCAGCCGGAGTAAAAGCTGGAAATGACTGGGGTGCTGGAACACACACACACACACACACACAAACATCACTGTCATGATTCTATATTAGACTCAGATGTTGTTACAGTAACTTTATACACTGTAAGATTTACAGGCTGAAATGGGATCAAACCTTTGGGTGGATTCCACTGAGGCAGTCTGGGGGTGATCTGTCCGTTTGGAGAAACTGAGGGAGTCATGTCACCCGACTGGAAGATAAACATAATATTTTATGAGCCAAAACTGTCTAAGACATCCACACTACACAACAGACATCTGTTTAAAATAAGTCACACATGTGGCAGTCGGCATGTTAGCACACATCTCTCATGTGTGTGTTTCTGTAGAGCTGAACATTTGTTGATCTATTTGTGTCTAAATGTGTCACTCGTTTCAGAGAATCAGAAACTTCAGCTGGCAGAACAACTGATACACGACACACTTCTCATTCATCATCCACACACCAGCATGTCTGTCTGTCTGTCTGCCTGCCTGCCATCTCTGTCTGTCTGTCTGCCATCTCTGTCTGTCTGTCTGTCATCTCTGTCTGTCTGTCTGTCTGCCTGCCTGCCATCTCTGCCTGCCATCTCTGTCTGTCTGTCTGCCATCTCTGTCTGTCTGTCTGTCATCTCTGTCTGTCTGTCTGTCTGCCTGCCTACCATCTCTGTCTGCCATCTCTGTCTGTCTGTCTGTCTGCCATCTCTGTCTGTCTGTCTGTCTGTCTGTCTGCCATCTCTGTCTGTCTGTCTGCCTGCCTGCTTGTCTGTCTGCATGTCTGTCTGCATGTCTGTCTGTCTTTGAAACTCAGTCAGTAGGGCAGATATTTTAAGGATATTTTAAGGTGTTTCACACTCTGAGCAAACGGTGGCAGCAGCTGCAGAAACAAATGCTTCTATTATAAATATATATATATAATCAGAACAGTCTGTCTGAACTGGACACTGGCATCAGATCATCTTATTCTGCTTCATATAGACACTTACACACACACGTTCTGAACGACCAACAGCTGAAAATGATGCACATCAAAACAAATTCACTTACAGTGACTAGAAATGAACAGAAACATTATAAGAGGCCAAAATCACAACAGACAGCGTCAGTTTTAAAGGCTCATTTGATAGAAATGCAGTTTTCTGGATGTGATGATCTGGATTGACTCTGAAGACTCATGTTCTCTGTCTCACCGGTGTGTCAGGGGTGGTGAACACATCTCGCACGTGTCTCATTGGCTGTCGGTTGCGCTTGCGCAGGGTCTGCGTGTAGTTATCCAGCCGCTTCTTCACCATGGCGGCCTGCGAGCGCGTGAGCGTCGAGAGAAGCGCTTCGGTGGGGGCGTCGCTCTGAGTCCCTGACACCAGCGTGGATAGCCCCGCCTCCTGCAGCCACTCCTCCTCAAGCTCCGCCTCTACAAGAGTCAAACAAAGATTCTGTTGATACAACCATTACTGTTCTTAACTGAGGAAAAACATAGAACTTGATTCATTCCTTAAGTGAATTGATTAGACAGTGTAAAGCAGAGATCCCAAATCTATGTTCACGGAGGTCCTGCAGAGTTTAGCTCCAACCTACTTCAAAAAACCCGCCTAAATGTTTTAGCAGTCCCAAAGATGTTGATTAGCTGCTTTAGAAGGTCTGTGGACCTCGTTGAAGACCTTTGGTGTCTCAGTATGACAGGTGGTTGGATGAAGACATCAGCTGAAATGAATTTCTGCAGTGTATCTTTGTTACTTACCATCCGCGCTTCCTCTTTCCATCATCTCCTCCTGTCCTCCTTCATCATCCTCCTCGATGAACTTCATCTCACTCCAGAAGTCCTCCATGCATTCTCTGGAGACAGGACGGTCGGGGACGCAGGACACAGCCCCAGGTAAACTCATGCTGCCTCTTACCTTCTGATACTGTGCTTTCCTGAACAACACCACAGAAGATCTGTGTCATTTCTTACATAACACACACCTACATGAGTGTGTGTTTCATCACAGAGGTGCGTGTGTGTGAATGAGGCGTGTCTCTACGTGTTACTAACAAACAATAACAGATATTCAATGTTATAATATTAACACCATATAACTCAACACCCTGCACACACCTGACAGCACAGCTGTTGTCTCTTAAAATTACATCATGTACAAACCTGACAAACAAAAAAAGTGACACATTTTCCAGATTGTAATTGTTCTGAACACAACATGAAATCTTTTCTTTAACACGCTCGTTCTTTCTGTTTAAACGAACATGTTAGTTAACTGCATATCTTTGACTAGTTAACTGCATAACTAATGTTTCTGGAATATAGACGTTATTTGGACAGTCACCTCTGATAACACACTGCTCTGATTCTGTATTATAGAAACAACAATTTCTCAAATGGAGGTTTAGTGAACAAACTGTTAACCCTTTGAGTATTAAACTTCAGCAGTAACTTGTACTGAACCGTTCGTGCCACAAACAAAAATGATCCTCAAATCATGTAGGAAAATCTCACAGACATTAAACGTCTGATAACTGAGGTCATGTGATCATACAGAGATCACCTTCATAGAACCAGAACTACAATCACAAGAGCCAGCCAACATCTCAACATAAATACCACACCTCTGCTGTGAAACGTTTCAAATATACAGTTCAAAAACCTTATGCTAACGTTACTGCAAGAATGACTTTGAGAACTTCAAGAGAACTTTTAGAGAACGTGTCTGAGCTGAAATGACACATGCAGAGACTCTCTCATCTCAGCCGGCAGCCAGTCAGATGAAGGTGAGCTGGAGGGTAAGAGGATATTTTCTGCATTGAATTCTGCCTCTGGAAAAAGACCTGCAGATGCTACAGAGCAGAACATTCATATCACACTACACCAAACCTCAAACAGACTCTCATGATTGGCTGTTTTATATAAAGGCGGGACTTGTGTTTTCATTCATCTGCTCATTCACTCTCTGCTTATTGAAATATTGATGAGGTGAAATGTGTTCAGAGACAGGAAGTGAACAGGCAAGTATTGATCACAGCAGTGAGTGATGATCATGTTACATACAGAACTTCAACACCATCAGATCTGCTGAACTTCCTTCCTTCATTTACACACATCAAACCCAAAACCAACATGACCCAACCTCACACACACACACACACACACACACACGCACACATCAGACTCTGATGTCACTGCAGTGTCCAACATTCATTCATTCATTCATTCCTCATGCTATGCTTGTCATGCTTGTGAAAGAATAGGTTTGTGTATGTGTGTGTGTGTGTCAGTTCTAATCCTTAACCTTCCAAACCAATGACATCAGTCACTGTGTGATCAAACCACACACACACTTTTACTGTTTTATAGAAAATGAATCACAATGGCTTCAGACTAACCCCATT